>JAULLG010575594.1:0-15152 GCA_035668355.1 Sarracenia leucophylla | reverse complement strand
AAACCGTGTATGGATCCGCCCCCTGTATTTATTTTCATGGATAATCGTGCGTCGGTTGATTTTTTGAACGACCCGCTTCCGCGATCCCAACAGCGATATCAGTCTTATTGCATTAGTGGTTTCCATCATTGTAAGACTTATGTCTTAATGAAAAAATAATCAACCATACTTCTTAAATCTCAATGTTTGCTAAATAGGATTTGACATCAGCAAAGTGTGATTCCTTTTTGGTGAAAGGCTTCTTATCTATTATCGTCCTTTTTACAACACCCTTCCTAATGTACTTGAAGCATTGGTGAAGGGAGCCATGGTCGTCTAAGTAGCATATTATTGGAAGTCTTGGCATCAATGACACGGAGTAATGCACTTGAAGTTAAGTCATCAATTAACCGCTCTAGACGGATTACTCCAACACCTCTCTAACCTTCTTCATTAAATCCTCATATCATAAGATGACTATGAGAAAGTTCATATGTCATGATTCCAAGTTCTTTCATTATGTAAAGAGGCAGGATGTTGAATATTAACCTATCATTTAGAAGTATCCTATTGACCCTTGCTCTCGTATGTAACCCATGACAAAAAGAGGACAGTTTTGTGGTGTTGACCCAAGTACCAAATCTCTATCTGAAAACAAGATGGTCGGCATACCTGTAACGCAGCTATTTGTGAAAGCATTAGAATCATATTCAATTGAGGTGTCTTCAGGTGCAAAAGCATTTTCTTGCTCAAGCTCAAGGGATTCTTCATTATTCATAGTGTGACACTAATTCTTGATAATGGCTTTATGGATTGATGCTGGCAAGAATTTCCATAGTGTGATCGAAACGTGTTTTTTTCCTCTAGCAATTCTGCTGCTACCTTTCTGGTGTGTCTCACAGGTTTCCCTCTCATGTTTGGCTTTGTCTTCTCATTTTTTTTGTGTGCACAAACCACAAAAAATACAAGGTTAACTTTGCTTTTTCTTTGCGAGTCACAAGTGTCCATCCTTCATATTTTAAACTGGTTAGGTATGTTGTTTCACAATTACTGTCCCCACTTTTGGAGGATCTGGTTGTAAAAATGATGGTATTATGTCAATTAGGTCAAATGATCCTAATCAAATCTTATATATTGGCGATTTAGGGCCAAACCATCCTAAGTTTTGAACTTTGTTTTGGAGAAGAGCGAGGTGTAGAGGTGCAATAGCAATAGTTTTAGTAGTTTGGTTTGTAGCTACCGCTTCCGTTTGTTCTTCCAACAAAATCTTGCATTAACTAGATAATTCGAAGATATTCTCTTTCAGAATGAAGCACCGTTGAGTTGGACGAATAACTAGATGGTGGTGTTTGTAATAGTTTAGATCTTGAACTTTGTTATCTTCATCAAGTCAATTCATTTCTGGAAGCTCAAAGAGATTCATCACTAACAAGTCATCAAGCATTCGGGAAACTTCGTAGTTAGGAAAGGGATACTATTTTTCTTGCATCTCCTTCAAAGTGAGCCTTTTCCTCCCTTTTTCATGGCTAGAATCAGTTTTTCCACATTCTTATGCCCCTAGTTTAGTAGCAATCTTGACGGGAGCAGTGATTACAATCATCGATTCATTGCTATCTGCTTTAGTGGTAGACTTGACCACTCAACGACAGTCTTACCTGGCCCCTGCTTTTCTAGGTTCTTGGATGGGTAGACCTTGACATTCATTTACTATAATGCTGAGCTCTATGTCATGAGTAGAAGTAGCCAATTCCTTAAAGGTCATTGGCTTGATTCTTTGAAGAATATAGCGCAAACCCCAATGTGTATTTTTAATGCACATCTAGATTACAGAGATCTCATTTAATCTATCTTCGTAGTTGAGGTTTAGACTTCTCCACATGTTCATGTAGTCAACAATAGGTTCATCTTTCTATTGGTGGGAATTGGTGAGCTCGATCATGCTAACGGTACGATGAGTGCTGTAGAAGTGGTTGAGGAATTTTTGTTCCATCTGTTCCCAACTGTCAATCATACCAGATTCAAGGTTGCAATACCAATCAAAAGCATTATCTTTAAGTGTTGAAACAAACTGTTTGACTAGAACATCTCCATCAGTACCAGTATTATTACATGTCTCCATAAAGTGAGTAACATGCTTCTTTGGATTACCTTTTCCATCAAATTATTGAAACTTCGGTGGCTGATAACCGAAAGGAATCTTGATTTGATCGATTCGTCACATGTAAGGCTTGGCTTAACTAAGAGAAGAATTTGATGCTTCATCATATCTATCATTGATGGCACCTAAAATGAACTCTTTCGACTGGTCTATAGGTATAGATCCATCGGCTGAAATCTATAAACTTAGATGTTCTTCATACGGCTTATTAGAAAAACACATCGTTGCTAGAGCGCTCTTCGAGCATGCCGCGGGCGCCTTATGGCGCTCGAGCGCTCTTCGAGTGTAGTTAAAGATTGTATAATTTTTTCTACCTACGCCAATGAGAGTGAATCGAGGTTTCAACGCTGAGCTCGAATGCTCTACGGGCGCATTATGGGTGCCTGAAAAACCCAACTCTCGGTATAGAGAAATAAGACATTGAACAAGGACACTCGAGAGCTCTATGGGCACTTCAATATCTTAACTCTCAGCTTATCGAGAGTTAAGATATTGTTTGCCACTCGAACTTGCTTAATGCTGCTCGAACGCTCTTTGAGCGCTCAAAGGCACTTGAAGGTGCTCGTGCCCCTTTCATGCGCCAGTGCCTAGAATTCATGGTAAGTCATGAATTCTCTAAGACAACAAAAATACAAACTACTCTAAAGCATATGATATGATAAATACATATGGGTGTGTGTATGTGGGTGTCATATACCTTGTATCGGATTCGGAGTGGGCGTGCTGAATGTGATCTGGACGGAGGACCTAGATACACACACCCGAAACCCCAAACCTAAAATATAAGGTACATATACAATGGTTTTGTACTTATGCCGGGAATAGGCACAATACTAACAATCTCCCCCTTTGGCATTTTCGGGACAAAACCATTAAAATAAACAAGCTCATACAAGGAAAAAGAATCAAAGAGAATACATGAGAATGAACAATTCATTTATACTCAAGATCCCAATTTAAACTGCAAGGCTTGTATAATCAGCATGTGCATGTTCACTGCATAGGAGATTCAAAATCAACGTGAAGCATATATGTGATATAGCAAATAAAACATAAGTGCAAATTAAGAGTAATCATTGCATGGAAAAAATTTGTAAGTATTAAAAACATGCATATATATATATATATATATATATATATATATATATTGATAAGGATGACGACAAATATGTAGAGTAATGAAGCATACATTATGCAATAAGCTAAACTTTTATATAAAGTCAGCCCCGTATCACAAAAGAGTGTCAAAATTAGATTACTCATAATAGAATCACTCCCCCTGTCACAAGGAATCAATCTATCAGGATCTCTCCTCCTTTTTAACCTGGAATGAGAAAAGGAAATAGAGGCCAAGAACGACAGAGATGCATAACATGCTTTACATAGGTTAGAGACAGATATAAACTAGTTAGATAAAGCATATAACGTCTTGCATTAAACTAGAGTCGTTATATGAAGTGCTATATAATTCACAATGAATGAGGCAAAATTTTTCATTTTGTCCTAGGGTGACCAAAGGAAAATTCGACGGCGAATGATCCCGCCAGTTGGTCGTCGTGCTAATCATGCCCCTGAGTTTGAGGGCGTACAGTCTCAAGAGAGATAGTAATATTTGTCCCCTAGTTAGGATATATATCCATATGAGTGGATGGACAATCTGAACATGTGTGCCTATAGTCCATAGAAGATACAGAAGGAAGATACCAAGTTCATGTAGGATGATCTATGGCAATGAAAATGGGTGGAAACACTGGCACAATGTTTGGATACTGAGGTTCAAGAATAAGTTCCCAAAAGCTATGGGAGGGAGCTATCTGTAAGAATATTGTAGTCAGTAGACATTTTGTGGAGAACACATGTGGTGAAGAAATGCTTGGCTCATTCACATACATTGGAACAGAGCATGCATTGCAGATACGTGTGATGAGAGAGTAGAATGGAATGTCCAGATCCAGAGATAGAGAGAGTGTCACCAAACTGAGTGATCAGAGTCCAAATATATCGAGGGAGGTCAATGGCTTCTCTACAACCAATCGCATAGAGGAGTTGTTCTCGATGGAGACAGATATTGGACAATGGATCAATGAATGACGCTACAATTCGGTGAAGAACTTGATAAGGTGGAGTAAGATGCACCACACGAAGAATGTCCTAATGACAATGGGCGCCACCAGTGATCTCTCGATATATCTCTAAGTCAATTGGCCATTTGTCGATGGGAAATGGATACTGAGGATCCAGGACAATGGGGATACTGAGAATATTGGAAATAACCTTGGCCAAGAGTCCAATCTCAACACCACGGACGATGGTCTAGGGAGTGTAGGACACAGGCTCGATGAGTTTTGTGTTGACATAGAACTCTCTTACCATTTTAGGATATGCACTCAGGGGATGTTCACAGAGTTGATGCCACTCCCGTTAGAAGAATTGTTAGACCAATCCATAATCAGAAAATGTGTGGATAAGGATTGTCCTTTCCACTAGCGGTTCACATTGCTGGACATTTTGGTAGTACGTCTCGGTACTTATAGGGGAGAAGATGTCCGTTATTTGAAAGGTTTGAGCTCATTACCAAACTCTTCCTCTATCTCCAACCATAAGTATAACAAGTCCAGTAATGGCTAAGAGAGATGCTGAAAGAAAAACATTTTGAATCTCTGAGAAGAAACGAAAGGATTTACCGAAGGACAAACGGAGAGCGCACGGTCGAAGTAGGGAAGCGCGAAGGCATCTACGAGGGTAAAGTGTGGAAACCACAGTGGTTGAAAGCCGAGGGGCCACCTAAAAGAAGAGGGAAGCAAAACCCTTACCGAAACTAAGAAACAAAGTACGAAGACGGAGATGAGGAAATTCGAAACACTCCATCATTGAACGTGCATCAGTTATGTTGGTGACGACCCACAATAACGGGTGAGAAAGAGAGAGAGCTGGAAATACGAGGTGATCTTTTTTCTAAACTTGAAGGGATCCAGGGGTGCTCTACGGCTTCAAAAGCACTCATGCTGATATAGGTCGAGTGCTCTTAGAGCACTTTTCAACCGTTGTACATGAGAAAAGAGTTTGACGAAGAAAAGTCTAAAAATAGACTTAGAGTCAAAAGATACACCCATGACGAACACTCCCCCTGAGTAAACACCCCCTAACCCCAACAACACCCAAAAAGCATGCAAAAAATAAATATACAACATACAATATTAAATTGCATATTATAAGCGTGAATGTGAGAAAACCATCAACTAAGATCTCACACAAGCACATAAAACATGAGAAATCCCTTTGAAAAATTGATAACCAAAGTATCAATATATAAAAATGTAGGGATTAACTTAAGTATACATAGTTCAAGTTATCTCTCAACTAATTGTGAACTGTAAACTCGTGCATAGGTGCAAGATACTTGACAAGATATAAGTTGGAATCAAATACTATCATAAAGAGATGAATAATATACTCAAAAGAGAAGCCAAACCCAAAATATGTGGACCTCCAGATATGTGCACAAACCTTAGTCTTGTTAACCAAAAGGCACACACGTGACCTTTTGCTCATATGGAAACCCTAAGCCAAAAGTAAAGCTAAAACATACTTTTAATTTTTTGTGTGAAAATTATGTTTAACTCAAAGTAATGGGTATAGATAACAAATTATTGTTATCAAAAAGAAATGCACGAACGACGACTTACACCAAACATAGGCGGTTATTCACACAGAATAACGATTTACACCTACAACAGGCGGTCATTCAGATGCAAAACTAGACAAAGGGAAAGCATCTTAAGGTAAACCACAAATGTGTGTCAATCTAGATCAAGTTCGTAAGGTCATAACCAAAGGACTAGATATAATACCTAACTTGTGACTCACATGTATCAAGTTCTCATAGAGTGTGTATAAAATAGAGAGATAACACAACTATCTACTCATAGTATAAACACAAGCATAATTATACATGGAAGAGGAAATTCTAATTTACAAGAACAATCATCAAATAATTATGCTCGATAAGAGTAAGAGTTATCTCATGTCACATGCATGTATATAGTAAGCATGTCAAGCACACAAGCATGTAGAAGAAAGAGAAACAAAAATAAATATACATAGTATATATAAGTTCTCTCAAAACCTCTCTAGACGAAACATAGACTAGAGGAAACGAGGGAACACCAAATCCTACGACAAAGACACAAGGTCTAAGGATAAGGCTACAAAGAACCGAACGATGCGAATACAAAAACCTAAGTTAGGACAACCTAAGGCATTTACAGAGAATGGACCAGCTCACTATGCAAGAAAACACTTGGAAGGGAAAATTGCTGGTGTAATGACCGTGCATGAAGAAAGTGGTTCGACGAGGCTGAACCATAAAACTAGATGTGTAGGATTCTCTACTCAACTAGAAAGAGTGTGGGTTGGACAAAGCCATGGACATTTTGTCAAGCTTATCAACCAACACACTCAAAAGGGCCTATAGCCATAAAATCATCAAATATAGATGACAGGATCGTAGCAAGTGAAGGATCTACTCAGGACGTTAGTCCTAAATACGAGAGCCTGACTCTGATACCAATTGAAAAATAGCTGCGAAATGATATAACTAACCTAGAGGGGGGTTAATAGGTTAGATGCCGATAAACTAAAAATTAACTTTAATAATTAATTTTCTAGCCTAACATGATAGCAGTTAAGGTTAATAAAATAAACATCGACATAAAACTGTAAAAAGCTATAACACCATTAACCACGATATACACATGATATACGTGGAAACCCTAGGAAAAACTCCCCGGGATAAAAACCACAACACCGACACATGGTAGAGACTATGAACTATAAGATAAAAGGTTTACAAGATAAATAGACTAGGAATTAGACCCTTTATGCTCGTGTGCAATGTGCGGTCCACGGGAACTAGTCCTGATCTCCCTATCAATGAGGGCTCCGAGTTTCCTCGACCAGGTGTATGCATGGTGATGATAATGGTGGAAGAAACATGATAACTAAGATGAACACCTAATTTCCATGAAGAAAAGGGCATCTAAGGTTATACTCCAATGTGGTCTAGTTTCCCATCCTAAGAAGGGAAAGAACTACTACATAAGGAAGGATGGTAACATCAAAGGTTTCTCCTGAATAACATAGTCGAAAAGCTAGGATGAGACTTCCCCAAGTCTCAAGTCAAGATTGCTACACATGTACACAACCGAGACTAACGAATTATGACTACCATGAGTCATTACTCCTAAGGAAGCTACTAACAACACGTCCTAGAGAGTGTTGAATATGCAAGAGCTAATGAAAATAAAAGCATATAATAGCTAAACAAGATATAAAACATAAACCTTAAGGAAATCTACATTAAACATAGATAAGAATACATGCTACCATGTGAGGAAATTGAATTACCTTGGGTAGTGGTGGATCTTAAGGCACGAAAGAGGAATCCAATGCTAAAGGCTTAGGAAAGCCTAAAGAGAAGTTGGAGCTTATCCAGGAAAAGCCGAATGGCTGGGAAAAGATTCTCAAGTAACCTAGCGGCGGTATAAGGTGTTTATAAAGAAAAATACACTGGCGCTAGAGCGCTCTTTGAGTATGCCGCAGGCACCTTATGGCACTCGAGTGCTCTTCGAGCACAGTTAAAGATTACATGCTTTTTTCTACACGCACAAATGAGAGTGAATCATGATTTCAACGTTAAGCTCGAGCGCTCTATGGGTGCACTATGAGCACCTGAAAAATCCAACTCTCGACAAAGGGAAATAAGACATTGAACAGAGGCATCGAGTGCTATGTGGGCGCTTCAATATCTTAACTCTCAGCTTATCATGAAAGGAACAAATAATGTTTGCCACTCGAAGTCGCTTGATGTCGCTCGAACGCTCTTTAAGCGCTCAAAGGTGCATAAAGGTGCTCATGCCCCTTTCGTGCATCAGTGCCTTGAATTCATGGTAAGTCATGATTTCTCTAAGGCAACAAAAACACAAACTACACTAAAGAAAATGATATGATAAATGCATATGGGTGCGTGTTTGTGGGTGCTATATACCTTGTATCGGATTTGTTGTGGGCTTGCGGAATGTGATCTGGACGGAGGACATAGACACAAACATCGAAAACTCCAAACCAATATATAAGGTACAGACACATTGGTTTTATACTTAATCCCAGAATAGCCAAAATACTAACATAATGATTACTTACCCAATGAGGGAGTTCAAGCTAAACCAAATCGCCCCTTTAGCCTGATGAATATTGTCTCTCACTTTAAACCACGAGACCTAATCTGAGGTGGAACTCCAAAGGGTAGTTTGTGAATTCCCGATGTCTTTCCAGCTGAATTACCCATGTTACCACATACTTGTGACACAGACTTTGACATTGAACTTCAACCAGGTATTGCCCCGCTCTCCATGCCACCTCATCGTATGGCCCCAATAAAAATCAAGGAATTAAAATCCCAGTTACAAGAATTGGTCGACAAGGGTTTTATCTGACCAATCACTTCACCATGGGGAGCCCCAACACTATTCGTGAAAAGGAAGGATGGTTCATTGAGAATATGCATCGATTACCGATGATTAAACCAAGTGACGATTAAGAACCAATACCTCCTTCCGAGAATTGATGACTTGTTTGATCAGTTAAGAGGGTCCAAGGTCTTCTTGAAGATTGATTTACATTCTGGCTATCATCAATTGCAAATCAAGGATGACTTCATACCCAAAATGACTTTCCATACTCGATATATACACTTTAAGTTTATGGTGATACCCTTTGGGTTAACCAATGCACCAGAAGTTTTCATGAGCCTTATGAATAAAATCTTTACCCCATAGTTGGACTTCTTTATCGTTACTTTCATTGATGAAATCTTGATCTACTCAGCCATAAAAGAAGAACCCAAACATCATCTGAGAATCGTAATCCAGATCTTACGAGATAACTAATTTTATGGGAAGGCCAATAACTATGAGTTTTGGCTAAAGGAAGTAAAGTTTTTGGGACACATTGTCTCAGAGAAAGGAGTGGTAGTAGATCCCGCTAAGGTAGAAGCGGTACCAAAATGGATGCAACCCAAGAGCATGTTTGAGATAAAGAGCTTCTTGGGATTGGCAGGATACTATAAGTGATTCATCAAAGACTTTTTCAAGATAGCCAAGCGGATGACAAGTCTAATGCACAAGGGAGATAAGTTCTTATGGAATGAGGAATGTGAGGCCTCACTCTAAGAGCTTAAGATGCAATTGACAAGTGCACCGATCCTTATCATTCCGGAGAAAGATAAGGGATATAATGTGTACTATGATGCCTGATCAGCTCTCAAAAGTGATGATTTAATCCTGCTATTTATACTAGGTTAGTCCTGAGATGTTATTTAATATTGTGTTTTTGTAATGTTTTTATGTTTAGACAGGTTTTGGAGACAAAATACAAAACTACACTAAAATAGCCATAAGACAAGCAAATAAACAACACAAGATCAAAAATGATGAAAAAGCCCAAGTTCAGAACAAGAACCGTCCAAACGCTCTTCAGCATTCCATCCAGACACATACGCCCCACACCGTCGCGGCGCATGACCATTACCGTCACCACACTTTTGGCCACTTCCTTTAAAACGATGACGCCACATCCGTTCAGACACTATCGACCATTAACTCCAAATCCGAGAAGCACTCCAAATCCGAGAAGCACTCCAACTTTCAGAAATCTATAAATAGACCCCGACCTCCTTCATTTCTGACACCTAAGTCCTTTGATGGAAAGTCCTTCTATCTTCCAAAATTACACTTTTGACCCCTCCAAAACAATACTAGAATGTCCGAGTCTCGACGAGGAGCTATCGACGATAGCTGATAGCAATTCGAAGATGGTTTCTACCCCGACCATGTGTGGCTAAGGTCCTTTGTCTACCCCGAGATCTGATGAAGCTCGAGTTAATTTGGTAATTTAGGAGTAGATTAATTTTGTTATTTTATTTTAGCCTTTTGTAATAGATTCGTTATGTAACTATTATATTCCACGACATATTTGCTCGTTAAAAAAATATTCTTTATCTTTTTTAATTAATATTCTATTTAATCTTTCTCTAAATGTATTAAATGTGGGTTGCATAACTGTGCTTTATTTGTTATTCGAAGATTAAATATGATATATTATATGCCATGAATAAGACGAGTCATACTCCGGACGATCCATGCTATAATCCTGGATAGGGTATGCCTTATTTAATATTCAGGATTTTAATTGTAAACATGACATATTTTATGCTATTCACGAGACAGATTATGCTTCGGATAGTCTATGCCAATGTCTTAGATAGAATATGTCGTGTTTGCATGTAAATCTATTTTTCTTGAATTTCATACTAGTCATGTCACAGTAGAAATTGAATGTAATAAAAGCTAAATAAAATAAAAAAATTAACTGAAACTAGAATACTAAACTATAACATTGCGCTCGGGTGTCCGTTTGGGACGATTTTTTTTATTTCATGTATTTTTTTGAGATCTATTCATTTCAACCAGTTTTATCACCAAAAAAATTCAGATTTATCACTGATGAATAGCTATTTATCAGTGATAAAGTGACCAATTTTAATTAAAATTGACTTTTTTAGTATATCAGTGATAAATGTCTCTAGTGTATCAGTGATATACTAGTTAGTTATCAGTGATACTTTTAAAAATCACTGATATACTAAAACAGTCAATTTTTAGTTAAAAAGCTCATTTTATCACTGATAAATAGCTATTTATCAGTGATAAATCTGAATTTCTTTAGTAATAAAACTGCTTGAAATGAGTGGATCTCAAAACAATACATGAAATAAAAAAAAAATCATCCCAAACGGACACCCGAGTGCAAAGTTACAACAATTCGAAATTTTGCCATTTATGGAGTGATACATAGGCCATTTATCACTGATAAATGGCCATGTATCAGTGATAAATGGCCTATGTAATTTCGAGTTGCTATAACTTTGCGCTCGGGTGTCCGTTTGGGACGATTTTTTTTTGATTTCATGTATTTTTTTGAGATCTACTCATTTCAACCAGTTTTATCACCGAAAAAATTCAGATTTATCACTGATGAATAGCTATTTATCAGTGATAAAGTTACATTTTTTACTAAAAATTGATTTTTTTAGTATATCAGTGATAAATGTCACTAGTGTATCAGTGATAAACTAGTTATTTATCAGTGATAAACTAGTTATTTATCAGTCAGGGCCTTTAATGGAATAAGTCCTGACTCGTGTGAGAATGGACTAACTCGGGGCTTGAGTTAGGGATATTCGGTATTCTCGTACGGTTAGCCCGTGTCCTATACTTCCTCTTGATCCATCACGTTGCCCTTTTATACACACGTATTTTTGGTAGGCTTTGATTATTTAATTTAATTCGATCGTCGGATTTATCGCCGGGACGTTCGAGGTATTAAATTAAATGTTATGGGGTATTTTCTGTATTTGACACACGTAGGGATTTATCCCTAGGTGGTCGGCCATGGTAGATATAAGTGTCTAATTTAATTTGTTTAGATATATTCTATATATTTAAGAAACAAAGGAGATAAGGTAAGGATATATCTTAGGAGATTTTTTAGGAATATTTTTCCTCTCTTTCTCTCCTTGTTTGGCCTGCCATAGTATGAGTGTATTATTTATGTATATATTTTATATATATTACATATATTTGGGGTGAAAAAATACATATATATTTTTCCTAAAATATATGTGGAGATATATATAAATATAAGAAATAAATAATTGGAACCCTAATATGGTTTTTATATATATTTTTATGTTTATATATATTTCAATTAATAGTGGAAAATAATAATATTATTATTTTTCTTAATTAATTGGAGGCTCATATATATACATAATTATAGGAAAATAAAGACCTAGCCCACATTATGCCTCACAATGCCGCCGGCCCCCTCTCCTTTCTCTCTCTCATTCTTTGAGTTTTGGAGAAGAAACATTGTGTGTTAAAGTTTCAAGGCTTGTCTCGGATCGGTGCCCACACACCGGAGGCAAGAACGTGCGAGGGTTATACGTGAGAAGATCGCGTGGTCGTCTCAACAATAATGTGGATCCATTAGAGATTTTCTACAAATCTCTACAGGTATAGCTTCTGTCCATATAGATTAGCATGCTAGATTTCATGAAAAACGAGCACCGAATAAATTTTTTAAAAAACCCGATACGCTTTCGCATTGATTTCCAACAGGCATATCAGGGGTAGCTTCTTGGGATGGTTGATGAGAGGATGAGGGAGCAGCCTCATGAGATGAAGTCTGAGGCCTTGAGGTTCTTATAAAGTGAGATTTAATCCATTCAAAAGCAACCTCAGTTCTCGCAATACTGAGATTTATGGATTTTTGAAACACATGATCTATTTTGATGTGAGTTATGGCTCGGGTTTCTTTGAGATGATTAACATCGGAGGAGAGGATGGAAAAGGATTGAGTCAAACTATCAATTTTTTGATTGGTTTGGTATTTGAAGGTTGTGAGAGATTCATCCAAAGATTGAATTGAAGAGAGGATCTCAAAAAGAATGGGTGATTGATCTTGAAGATCAGAGGATTGATCTTGAGATTGAGGACCAATTGCTGCCTCAAAGGGAATAGAAAGATCTTGAACAAGAAAAGGAGTATGTTCTTGAGAGGTGGAAGGAGCTGAGGGAGTGGCAGAGGTATCAACTTGAGTTGGAATGGAAGAAATAAGTTTGGCATAAGTCCAAACACCATTTGACTCACAAATCCTCATCATATTTAAAGTGGTTTTGTTGTAAGTATTGAAAATCCCAAAAGGTTTAGATTTAACCACTTTTAAATTCACTTTGAAATTTCAAAAAATCTTTGTCAAGAACATCCCATGAGGGAGTGCAGCCACTTTCTTGAAATAAATATTGAGCATATGTGAGATAAATAGTTGAGCCAAGTTCAGCTTCTTGTTGTGCAAGATGTACCACATTACAAAAATTTGAATTTGAGTCACTTTGCCAAACTTTCCACGTCGAGGGAGAATTATATGATTGATCATATGTTGTAGAATTCTCATCTTAGGTTTGAGTTTATTGGCATCATATGTTTTCGAAAAAGTGAGATTTTCATTTTCAAAAATTTCCCTAGCTGCACTTTCACGAGTGAAATCTTCACAAGAAATGGATTTTTGACGATACTTGACACAAATATCTCCTCGAGGAATGTTTAAGATGGTATTGAAAACAGATAGAGTAAGGATTATTTTAGTCCCATTGACCCACGATTGGATAGTGGTTCCATTTGAATCCGGGGATTCAAAATGAGCATAAGATGATCGAATTAGAGAGAGGTAGTGAGGTTCCTCAAGAACCATCAATTTGTCCCAACCCAAATTCAAAAACCAAACTTTAAATTTCATTTCAATGGAATCGAAAAATTCAAAATTGATGTTTCGACTAGAGACAATACTTTGGTTAACAAAAAAAGAATTAAAGACTTGTTGAGTTTGGGTGGAATGGAATTCAATTACCTCTTGAAAGGGTGAGGATTTCTTCGGTGGTGCTCGAACTGTTTGAGATGAGCTTCCTTCCTTGTTCTTATTCTTCTTCTTCGGTCTAGGGCTAGAGGAATCTTCATCATTGTGATGCTTTGACCTTCTTTCAGTTGATGGAGAAGACATGAATGATGAGAAAATGTTGATCGATATGGTGGAGAAGAAAATCGCCTTCGGTGGTTTTTGAGTTAGGGCGTAGAGATTTCGTAGAGAGAGAAGAAAAGGTTTCGAATTAAATAAAATAAACGGGTTCAGGGTATATATATAACAACTTTAGTTTCAAATTAGTTTGAAAGGATTCAGATTATTTTGAGACAAAGGCAAAAATGATTCGAATCGTTTATCCAGGGTTCGAATCAAATGAATTTTAAAACAGAAAAAGTTTTGGAACCAAATGAAATGATTTGAATCAATATTATAAGAAAAGAGAACTGATTCTAGTCATAATAAGTTGATTCAGAATTTTTTGTGGTAAAATGAAAAATGATTCGAGTCTTATGAAAATGATTCAAGTCAAAAATTTTGAGGCACAAAATGAATCAAATCAAATAGAATGTGATTCGGAACCATGATGCAAAAACAACGAGAAATCATATACTCTTTTCTTTTAAAGAGGCTTTTAGATAGCAAACAACAAATGATTTTAAAGGCATTTTAATACGTGAAATGTATGACATAAATATCATAGAATATGACATAATTTAACATGGAAACTAGCACATAAACACACATATTCTCTTAAACTAAAAGGAATTAAGAGTTACCCAAATACTCAATGTTTGCTGTCACTTGTAGGTGATAGAGGGTACATTGTTTGGTTGTGCTTTTAGTAGGTATACACTTTTTCCTTTCCCTTCTTGTCCTTGAGCCATTGATCATCTTGGTTCAATCCTACATAGTATGTGTATGCATTGTGTTCCGGTACCCAAAATATTGAGGGTCCTTGATGGTCAGTGGTATAAAACATATTGTGCATGGCAGGATAGAAATCAAACTTGTTTTGTCTATATGAGTGATGATATCTTCTAACAGGAGCCATATAGTTGGCTTTCCAATTGGATTGGCTTGTGTTGGTTGGTCTCCTATGTCTAGGTACTTTAGGAATAGGATATACTTTTCTTATCCAAACCTTTCTTGAAGGTTTGTTTCCCTTGAGTCTAGAATAACAAAATATAGAAATATGTCATTTCTTGCCATAAAAGGTGCATGAAAATGGTTTTTGAATAGGAGCCTCTGTAAATGGATTTTTATGCACTTCCGTTTGTTCGTTGGGATTAAAACCAAGTCCTTCTTTGTTGAAGGTGCACTTGGTGCCAAGGATCATTTCTAAGTTTTTCTTACCTTGAGTAAACTTTGAAATGATCATTGTCATCTTCTCAACCTTTTGTTTTAAAACAATATTTTCATTTTGAAGATCTGTTGAGAATGCTAAAACAAGTTTTTCTTTCCTTTTTCAAGAACTTCA
>JAULLG010574508.1:0-10001 GCA_035668355.1 Sarracenia leucophylla | reverse complement strand
TGCATACATACATCATAAATGTAATAAATATGAATCCTAGTATACATATCCTCTCAATTGAATCTCATTAATATTCCTAGGATCCCGGATAATACGTAAAAGCTTGGCTTTTAACTATACCTATCCCAACACCTTTGTGGCTGAGAGTGAATATGTTGGCTTTGAGGATGATGTCGGTGGACCAAAGAGGTCTCTGTTGCAGGTGAAGAGCACTCCGAGAGTGAGCATCCCTGGGAAACGTTTTGAGCCTTCATCGGAAGGCTGATGTCATCGGGAATCGGGTCACGGTCGTCATTGAGCTCATCGTCCTCGGTGCCGAATACGTTGAGGACGACGGCGAGGAGGTGGGGGTCAAGCTCGACCTCATATCCGTCGACGTTGGTGTAGAGGATCTCGATCCGATTACTGAGGTTGTTATGGTGGACCTCCCGATGGAGGTTATGATAGAATAACCGAGCAATGCAAGGGACCGGCGGCGGGAAAGGGCCAAGGAGGCTACCTAGTCGGCGACCGTTGAGGAAGTCGATGCCGAGCTGGGCCTCATGGCACTCAGAAAAAAAAGGTTTGAGTACTGGGAATTGCATCATATGATGTAATGCCAGGGTAATCCAGAGTATGAATGGGACTTGGCGGTATTCCGGTTGCTGGCCGGGCTCTTGATCTTGCTACTAGCTGGGCTGGTTCGGCCTTGCTTGCTTGGTTGGGACGACATTTTTGAGAGAGTTTTTATGAGAGAGTGGTAGAGAGAGAGAGATATGATGGTGGTTTGAATTTGGTGTGGTGGTTGATGTCGTGGTGGTAGTTTTTATAGCCGCGTGGCATCCAGACGGAATTGACCACCATCCAGATGGGAGTGTACTGTAGCGATTGGCATCCCGACAGTTCTGCACAGTTTTAATTGTCACGCCTTTCCAAGGCGACATCGATTGGACTTTCGTCTGGATAGTTTGATTTACATTTGGACAGTTTTGAATGCGAGGTAAAGGTTGACGGATGTGGATTGGCAGACGTTCGGAATTCTGTCCGGACGGTGACGCTTGGGCTGCTTGTACAATATTTTTGAATTTTCAACAGTTGGGTGACGTGGCATCCAGACGGTGGTGAATTTCGTCCGAACGGTGAAAAAGAATCAAGACTCTGCCTAAAAGTCAATAAAAACATAAAATTACTACTCCTAATATTACTAAGTAGGAAAACAATTTATAAGATTTTAATATGCCTAAACAAATGTCGAAACAAATGGCCTTACGTGCGGACACCGGACATCTCCACACCGATGACTATGTTACTCTAACATACCAAAATATAGGTCGTTTATACTCAGATTCCTAAGAGTCGAATTCCTTGTAATACTTCCTCAATCAAGTATTCGGATTGATTAAGCCGGTAGCTCGGGGCATTATGGCGGGATGTGTCTGCAAAGCCATGGAGAGGAGTCTCAACCCATCCATTGGGCTTACTCATCCCTCTCTTGACCGCTTAAAAGATATGTCGACCTCGGGAACAGTAATACACTTTAAAATGTGTGTTGCAGTGGTCTACTAGCTTGTAACAACTTTCCTTGAGGTAGCATCTACAAGAATCCCTATCTCTTAGCTCTACGTTTCAAGGCATAGAGACTTTTGCCTTGAAACGACTCTTGCTGACCGGAGCTTGGCACATGATCCATTTAACCTCAGTGTGCGGAGGGGACAACTCAGCTTAAGAGAGCATTTTAACATCTTTGGACCGAAAAGATCTAAAATTTTTCGATGTTCTTCTTTCTTCCCTCACCCCAACTTGAACATCACAATGTCCTCATTGGTGGAGCATCCTTTATCAAGTTAAAATATTTTTGGGTTCCTTCCTAGATAGGGGCAAGTTTAACGTCTTCAGCCGGACTTAGCCAGTTGATTACTCGATTGGCGAAGATGGGTCAAAAAGATTGATAGACTTGGCTACAAGGTCTACTGATATACCTTTTATGTACGGTTTCAACCTTTACCCATTGACATGCAAGAAATTGTCTATTTTCAGATTGAGCAGCTGGCAGACACCATGTGGGTAGACACAGCTCACCACATACGAGCCTTCCCACCATAATTGAAGTTTGCTAGGGAAGAATCATAACTTGGCATTGAACAACAAGATTTTTTGGTTATGTGCAAATGTTTTCCTCTCGATATGTTTATCATGAAAGGCTTTCATTCTTGCTTTATAGATTCTGGAGTTGTTATATGCCTCGTTGCGGAGTTCCTCGAGCTCATTGAGCTATAATCAACGATGGTTGCCGGCATTTGGCATGTCAAAGTTAAACGTTTTGATAGCCCAATATACTCGATGTTCGAGCTCTAGTGGAAGATTGCATGGTTTTCCAAAGACTAGGTGATACATGGACATTCCAATCGGACATTTGTAAGTAGTGTGTTATGCCCAAAGAGTGTCATCTAGCCTTTTGGACCAATCTTTTTTGTAAGGGTGGACGGTTTATGTCAAAATATTATTTATTTCCCAATTTGATAGCTCGACTTAGGCACTGGTTTGAGGATGATAAGGGGTGGCTACCTTATGTTGTATTGAGTAACGTCTAAAGAGGGATGAGAAATATTTTTTCAAAAAGTGCATACCACCGTTGTAGATGATTGCCCTTGGGAAGCCAAATCAAGAAAAGATGTTACATTTTAAAATTTTTACCACTACTTTGTGGTCATTCGATTTAGTGGATGCGGCTTTAACCCATTTGGATACATAATCAATTGCTACTAGAATGTACTCACATCCAAATGAGGGTGGAAATGGTCTCATAAAGTCAATTCCCCAAACATCGAAGATTTCGACAATTAAGATAGGGTTCAAGGGCATCATGTCCTTAATAGTCATTGTGCCAATCTGCTTGCATCACATGCATCTTTTTTAATGGTCGTGGGCATCTTTGAAGAGTGTTGGCCAGTAGAATCCACTTTGATGTACTTTGGTCATGGTTTTCTTTCCACAGAAATGTCCACCACATGCTAATATGTGACATAATCGGAGAATGCATTCTACCTCATCCTCAGGGACGCATCATAGTATAACTTGGTCATAGCAATATTTAAAAAGTTTTGGTTCTTCCCAAAACTAGTACTTAACTGGTGAGAAAAATAGGTCATTTTTCTGTTTGGACCAATCGTTTGTGATGCGACCCACCACTAGATAGTTGACTATGTTTGTGAACCAGGGCGGTTGACCGGTAATGACTGAGAAGAGTTGCTTGTCGGGGAACAAATCTCATACAGGTACATGGTTGGTAGAGGATTGCACTAGGAGTCGGGTGAGATGATCGACTACAGAATTTTTGGTTCCCTTCTTATCGCAGATCATTAGATCAAATTCATGTAGATGTAGGATCCAACGAATGAGACAGGGTTTTGTGTCTTTCATAGCTAGCTGATGCAAAAGGGCAGCATGGTTAGTGTAGACAATTACCTTAGATCGTACTATGTACAACCTAAACTTATCCAGTGCAAATACTACTGCCAGTAGTTCCTTCTCAGTGGTTGTATAGTTCAACTGTGCATCATTTAGAGTTTTACTGGCTTAGTAAATGACGTGGTGGACTTTATTCTCTCTTTGTCCAAGCACGACTCCCACAGCATAATCAGTGGCGTCACACATGATTTCGAACGGTATAGCCCAATTCGGTGACTGCATAATGGGTTCTGAGGATAAAGCATCACTTAGCTATTAGAAGTCATGCATTCAATTTTCATCAAATTTAAATGTAGCCTCCGTAGCGAGAAGATCGCAAAAGGGATTTGATATTTTAGAGAAGTCCATGATGATTCTTCGATAAAATCTAACGTGGCCTAGGAATGAGCGGATCTGTCTTACTATTGTTGGTGGTGGCAATTTGGAGATATGGTTGACTTTGGCTTTGTCCACCATTATACTACCTTTGGACACTATGTGTCCTAACACGATTCCTTGTTGAACCATGACGTGACTTTTCTCCCAGCTATGTACCAAGTTTGTCGCCTGGCAATGTTTAAGCACAAGAGTCAGATTTGAGAGATAGTCTTCGAACGAAGGACTGAACATGGAGAAATCATCCATGAATACTTCCAGGAATTTTTCCACCATGTCAGAGAAGATAGACATCATGCACCTTTGAAAGGTGGTAGGTACGTTGCATAGCTCGAATGGCATACACATGTAGGCGAATGTGCCAAAATGGCAGGTGAAAGTAGTCTTCTCCTGGTCTTCGAGAAAAAACATGTACTTGATTGTAGCCGGTGTAGCCATCCAAAAAGCAATAGTAGGTTTGAACAACTAAACGCTCCAAGATTTGATCGATGAAGGACAAAGGGAAGTGATATTTCCTTGTCACGATGTTTAGCTTACAGTAGTCGATGCAGACTCGCGAACGAAAAGTCATGCAAGTAAGAATGGATTCTCCTTTATCATTTATACCACGGTGAGCCATCACTTCATTGGTACAACTTGTGTGGGACTCACACATTTACTGTCTGAGATTGGGTAGATATTGCCAGCATCTAACAGCTTTACTACCTCATGTTTAACTACTTCTTCCATGTTGGGATTCAATCGTCGTAGCATTTCGCATGTAGGCTTGGCATCCTCTTCACAACAGATGCGATGCATGCAGACAGACGGGTCAATCACTTTCAAATCAACCATTATCCACCCTATAGCTCATTTGTGGGCTTTAAGGACCTCATTCAATTGTTGCACTTGTAAAGGCATTAATTCGGAGGTAATAATGACTAACAGGGTACTGGATGGCCTAAGAAACATTTACTTTAGTGAGCTTGGGAGAGGTTTCAACTCAATTACCGGTGGGGCTTTTAGGGATGGTATGGCGGGTATGGATGAGAGTGGGTGTAGTTCTTCAAATCGGGACACCCATGGAGGCATGTCTATGTAATCTTCATTTTTCAGCTCGGCATTTAATTGGTTGATGGTTAGGTCAAGCTCTTGGAAGTCCTCCCTAAAATAAGCCAAATAGGCTTCTAGGGGGTCATTAGTAAAGATGACAGGCAAGGCTCGTTATGTTGCCTCCTTAACGTGGTCGATTGCGAAGCAATCGACTTCCAGTATGGGATGGTGAGAGACATGAAACACATTAAGTCGTAGCTTCATGTTTCGAAAAGAGACATCCATCACACTAGTTCGGCAATTGATACATGCATTAGCTGTGGCCAAAAAGGGGCGTCCAAGAAGAACAGGCATTTGTCTCCTCGTATCAGTGTCCGATTCGGTGTCTAATACTATATTGTCGACAGGGAATAAGAATTTGTCAACCTTGACTAGCACATCCTCGATTATGACTCGGGAAACTTTAACTGACCTATCCGCCAACTGGAGGGTGACAGGGGTTGGATTTAGCTCTCTAAGACCGAACTGTTCATATACAGAGTATGGAAGGAGGTTCATGATAGCTATGAACTCCAATAGTGCCCAGTTGATCTAATGATCGTCGATGACACATGAGATAGTTGGGATCCTTGGGTCTTTCAACTTTAGGATCAAGTCATAGCTTAGGACAGATCTAACTTGCTCGGTTAGTAGCAGTTTCGTGGGGATGCTTTTCTTACGCTTTCGAGTTCATAAGTTTTTTAAGAACTTTTCATAAGATGGGATTTGTTGGAGAGCGTCAAGAAGGAGTAGGTTGATTTTAACTTGCTTGAATAGTTTAAACATGTATGTCATTAGTGGTCCTTTCTTACGATGTGGTGCTTGTGGTTCTAGGCATGATGGAAACTGTGCCTTAGGTTCCTTTGGTATAACTGGAGGGGTCATTAATGCCTCCTTGAATGCATCAGCCGGTGTGACATTAGATGACATTCGGGTCTTTGAACTACATTAAGAGTCATCAGGCGACTCTTCTACCGTTGGGGTGTCCATTGATGGCTGTGTTTGGGGTTGAGATGGTGGAGGTCGGGTGTCTTTTTCTCGGCCACTTTTTAACGTCCAAACAACCTCAGCCTGCTCGTGGTAGACTCCACTACTGGTCGGGTTGGTATCAATGACATACTAGCCTTTCGGGTTAGCTACTGGCTGACTGGGCAATTTACCGTCCTCTCAGCAGTTAAGAATTATAGCTATCTATCTGACTTAAGTCTCTAGTTTGGCTATGACTTGAGTGTGAGTGTTTAAAAGCTGTGTTTTGGAGTCCAAGTATTTTAAGGCTTTTAACACAGTCTCTTCAAAGCCCCGGGCTCTTGAAGTTGGGACATATGCTTGTTGTGGAGGTGGTCAGTAAGCCTGTTGGTTGAAAGAGTTAAATGAGGGCCTTGATGCCTGAGTCTGTGGTGGGCCAGGTTACTGGTTTCGCCAAATAAAGTTTGGGTGATTCCTCCAACCGGGGTTATAGGTAATAGAGTAAGGGTTATTACTTGGTTGGGGAATTCTTTGGGCAGCATTGACTTGTTCTTGAATGAAATTGGGAAATTGGTCGGCTGCCGGACATTCGGTGACAAATTGTGCTGGGCTAGCGCACAATGCACAGATGTCTTGGAGGTTGGGAGGTGGTGGTTGAGCTACAGGAAGTACGGTGGTCAACAACATGTCTAACTTTTCGTTGAGTGACTTTACTTAGGCAGTAAGATCTATGCTTTGGTTAACCTCATAAAGTCCTCAAGTCTTCTGTGTTATAGTCCGGTCTGTGTGTGAGACTGAGGCTTCATGCTATGAGCTCTCGCTTAATTTTTTAAGGCAAGACCATGCCTCTGTCTCGTCATTCATCATGAACGTGTCACCACACGAAGCGTCGACGTATTAACGATGTTGGGATAAAAGAACATCGTAGATGTTCTGCACTAGTTACCACTTCAGGACTTGATGATGAGAATTACTCCTAATAGACACCTTAAGACGCTCTCCTGTTTCGTGGAACTTCTTGCATGGTGAAGGTAGTGATAGATCGATGAATCTGGTTTGTCTTAGCGATTGGGAAGAATTTATGAAGGAATTCTTGCTGAAGTTTAGCCCACGTAGTTATCATGTTTGGTTCAAGGGACTTAAGCAAATGCTTGGCTTAATCACGAAGGGAGAATGGGAACAACTTCATGTGTAAGACTTCCTCAGTTAAGTTGTTAAGTCTCATGGTGGTGTACATCTATAGGAATTCATCAATGTGTTTATAGGTGTCCTCATTGCTAAGCTCGTGAAATAGGGATAGTAATTGTATCAGATTAGGTATAATCTTATAATTACCAACCCCGGCGTTGGGTGGTACTAAGCAGGTTACAGACTCTTAAGCTGTTGGAATGTAATATTCCATCAGCGCTTTAACATATTGATCAGCCGGGTTAGCCTGATTATTTTTTTGGTTGGCCAACGGAATATCCGGAGGGTTATTTCTGTCAGCCATGATGGGTGTGTGAAAAGGTGCTGGAGATCGGGGGAAAGGGTTCAAGTGGAGGTTTGCTCAAAAGGTTCTTTCTATTTCAGAATCAAAAGGTGCTAAGTCATAATGCAAATAAAGGTGACCAAGCACACAATATTAGTACTGAAATAAGTAAGAAACATCAAACAATTTTTTTTAACGTCCAGACGTAATGGGAAGAACGTCCAGATGGTTTATGTCGGTTAACGTCTGGATGGCTAAGGATAGCGTCTACACGGGACGAGTTCCAGAATTTGTATTTTTCTATTTTTGGGGCTGAAAATTAAAAATTTCGAAAAACTCGGCCTAAAAACAAATCAAATAATTTAAATAAAAAATTTTTAAAACAAAATAGGCGTCTAATCCCTAGCAACGGTGCCAAAAACTGGTGATACAATCTCTTAGTCGTTAATCATGTGTCACGAGTTTATTTTATAAATTATAGCTTGATCTACTAATAACTCGGTAGATAGCAATAAGTCCAGGGTCGATCCCACAAGAAAAAGGGTTATTTTTACGAAGAAATATTATTTTATTTAAATTATTAAATCAAAAAATGAGTAAATCGTGGATTTTTGAAAAATGGATTTTAGCAATAAAAAGTAAGTAAATGATTAAATAGAAATTAAATTAATTTATGAGAAATGTTCCACCTCAGGTTCAGATTCCAACGTCACTTAGCAACCTAGTTTCGATATAATTCCTATTTAATCTAGCTTTGAATTAGATTAAATCATATCGTGACAAGACCGATATGGATATTCAAGAAAAATAAATTTTAATTTCAACAAGGCATACTCTATCCGGAGCATTAAATATCTCAAGTTCTACATTCAAAATCCCCAATCAAAAATAGGGCAGAGACTATCCAGGATTCTAGCAAGGCCCGTCTTATCCATGGTATAATTTATCTCAAATTTGCATATTTGAACAGTAGGCACAGTTGTACAACACTCATTTAATGCAATCACACAAATATTAAATGAGAATTAAATTAATTTGAAAATATCCAACAAAGGGATTGAAATAATTGTTGCATAAAAATCTGAATACATAGCATAAATAAAAAAAAACTAATCTACTCCTAAAATACCATGATCGGGTTTCATCATCACTTGAGGTGGAGCCAGGAACTTAGCCACTCATGGTTGGGCAGAAGTCCATCGTCAAGTTGGTGGCGATAACCATCGGCCGCTCCTCGGTGAGGCCCAGACCTTCCAGAGGTGGCTTAGTCGGGACCAGAGAGGGAGGAATGTGACTTTCTTCACTATGAGAGTTGTGAAGAACGGATTGAATAATTTTGAGAGAGGTTTAGGGGCATATTTATAGTTTTTCTGCAGCATCAGATATGGAAACTGGGCTCGGCGCGTTCGAAAGTATTGCACTAGCACCAGGACGAAATTTGTGTGGACTCCAAGGTAGTGAGCGTCGCGACGGTCGATGTGCTGGCATATGGACGGCCGGTATTAGCGTTGGGACAGTTTTTCTTATAGCGTCTGGACGGTTGGCATAAATGTTTGGACTGTCATGGACTAGCGTATGGACGTTTTCCATGAGCGCCCGAATGGTTGTCTTTCAGCGTCCAGACGTTTTGTGATGTTTTGCTAGTTTTTGTTTGGTTGCATCGTGTTTGTTTCTAAAATGGTTGTTTTGTTGTTGTTTTGCGTCACCCCTCCAATACCTGTCTTAAACACAAAAGTACTGCAAAAGCACATATTAGATAACATATCGGGACTAACTCGGTGTAAATTAACGGGTTTAAATCGTCACTTTTGAGTGCCGATTTGGGAAGCAATTGCAAAAGGTTTGGTCGGATCTCGTAGTTTTCGACCCCAAGGTTAGGTGGCACAATGCAGGTGGTAGACTTATAAGCTGTTGGAATGTAGTATTCCATCAAAGTTTTGAGTTTTTGTTCATCTTGGTCTGCCTAGTCATTTTGTCAGTTATCGACGGAGTTACCATTTGGGTGTTCAGCCATTGTTGGTGTGAGCAGGTGCGGAAGATCGAGGGAAAGTGGTTACTCTCTCAATATCACGGTTTAGCGTAAATGTGCGCTCAATTTTAGGATCAATAGGGACTAAGTTACCGTGCAAGGAGCGCCGACTAAGCATATACTATTGATATCCATAAAGGTAAGTAGAATAAGGCCTCTGAATGTAATCTGTCTAGATAGAAGGATGAAAGTGTCGGGACAGTGTCATGATTTTGCGTTTGGATGGCCAAAGGTTAGCATCCGGATGGAGAACGGGCTTCCGATTTTTTTATGATTTTCTGTTTTCAACAAATTATGTAAAAATTTGAAAACCAGTGAATAAAAAGAAAATTAAAAATAATTAAACTAAAAAACTCAAATTAAATAATGCTTAAAATTTTTTATTGAAATATTCCCCGACAATGGCGCCAAAACTGGTATGTGTCGTCTCGTATCAAGTTTATACCAAGATTTTTACTAACTAAGTAGTTTGCAGTGAATCAGGATCGTTCCTACGGAGAATATGCGGTAGCTTAATATTTTTATCAATTATTTAATCTTCTAGAATATCTAATTTAATTATAAAAACAAATATTATAAATCTTAGATTTTTATTATGAAAAGAGTTTTAAAATAAAACAACTTCTAACTAAACTAAAATTA
>JAULLG010574507.1:4366-15155 GCA_035668355.1 Sarracenia leucophylla | reverse complement strand
GTTATCAAGATTAAGGTTTGTGCTTATGTTTAAGGTCCAAAAAATTCTGGGGTTGCCTTCTATGTTCGAGCAGATGATTCATCTCCTTATGATAGGATTTGACTCCATCTTGTCTCTTGTCAAGCACTATACTCCTATGCACCGAGTTCACTATTTACTTTTGATAGATAGATGACGTGAACTGTTTACGCTTGAGTTGATTCTTGCAACTTTGCACATTGATACATTGGTTATCGATCTTTTATGTAAGTTTCTCAAGTTCTATGTGCTCTGAGAGTTGTTTGGTTGGAGTTTGTCTCGCCTTCATGCTTAAAATATGCAGCTTTGTTTTATGTGTTGTATATTAATTTTTGCATGCGCTTTTGGATAAGCTCAGGTTGCGGGGAAGAGATTGAGAGAGTATTTATATGAGTATTAACTCTCTTTTTTTAGGGAATGTTCAAACCAGCGGGAGTGTCTGCCTAGAATGTATCCTTGACACTAAGCTAACACTTAGCTTAATTCTCTTCGTATACTATTTCCGTGCACAGCGCTCAAAGAGAGCTTGAAAAGCGCTCGAACCCCAAGCACACGAACATCACAAAAGCGCTCGAGCGCCTGTGCCTTCACGGTCTTAATAGAAATGTTTCCCTCTTTTTTCCTTCCTCCTCCTCATCAGTTTTAACTGTATCTCTTACTCCGATTCTCCATTCTCCTTACGAACCCATTATCCGGTGGCTATCAATCTCTTAACCCACCACCATCGGTACTCTTTTGGTGTCAAAGTTATTCAGATTTCTCCGCCCTTGTTCCATGCGCATTACTGGAGCCAATTTATCTTTAGATAAGGGTTTGGTGTCTCTCTATCTTTTTCGACCCTATCTCCTTCCATGGCTCCGATTCATCGTCGATTACCTAACTCTTTAGGCGCATCGCTCAGATTCTCCTCTTTCCTTGTGGTAATCCTCTCACTTTTCCTGACCCTAGCTGTGATTAGTATTGTCATTTCTCTTATCAGAAGACAGGATCCTTCTAGCAGCAGGTACTGGTCCTATCGTAGGTGGAGAACCACCTCTGAGACAAATGATGCATACTGGCTTCCCACAGACGTAGCTCATGAGGTCTACGCTACACTTTCTCATCGCGGTATTTTCCTGGAGAGGAACATCCGCTTTGTCAATTTTGCCCAGATTGGACTCGCCACTCAGTTCGAGCAGTGTGGGTGGTTCCGATCATGAAGTAGTTTTTCCTGAGATGGTTCGGGAATTCTATTCCAATGTCACTGAGATTGACATGAACACTCATTCACTTAGTCTCAAAATCAGAGGTCATTAACTAAACTTTTCTATATAGGATATCGTGTCGATGTATCAGATTCATCGTGTTGCACCTCAGTTTCCTCTTTGGGGTGATGGGAGACCTAGCCATACTGAGGTCTCTCGAGAGCTATCCGATGGAGCCTTTAGTGAAGTGATCATTTTCCAGTCTCATCACCTTGCTCCACATTATCGGCTACTGCATCGCAGTATGGCCTCTATTATTGATCCCACCGGCCATACGTCAGACATCCCTGTCTCACTTGCCGATCTGCTCTATACGATGGGCCGGGGATACTCTTTGGATCTTGCCCACCACATGTGGTTTGCCATCATAACGTATTCTCGACACCCACCTGGTACTTCTGAGATCCCCTTCTCTTCTCTCATCACTTGCTTCTGCATCACTCATTCAGTTACCCAGATCTCCCAAGAGCCTGCTCGACATCCTCATAGTGATATCACTCTGTAGTTCCTCTCTTAGAGCATTGCTCATGCTCACTATGATGACACTGTCATTCCAATTGCAGAGCGAATTTAACTAACTGTTCTCCCATTGATACCAGCATATTCTGCTATCTACCCAAATGATGGTGAGCCATGGCACATGATCCCACCACATGGCTGCGATCAACCTACACATGGGGAGTCACCCGCAAATGATCTTCTAGATACCTCCATTCCTGCCAACATGGTTCCTCAGCCGGCACTTCCATCACCTGCTCCTGCCACTTCCCCTAGTACACTGGGAGCCAGCGCCTCCTCTTCCTCTCATGGTCTTACCAGCCAGCTTGATTCGTTTCGTGCTCACCTGGACGCCCAACTTAATGGATTCGAAACAAGAATGTAGGACGTGATTCATACTCAGGAGTCTCTATGGGTGGATCTTCATATGACTAGGGAGCATATTCAGTATCAGCTGAGATGGATTATGCATGCTCTTGGGCCATCCATGATAGATCGACAGCACTCTCTCGATGTCACATGACCTCCCAAAGGATAATAAGAGAGGGAAGCAATGGTAATACTTATCAAGGTGTCATGCCAGACAAGTTTAGCGACACTGGCAATGCTAATACTAATTATTACCTTGCTCTGTCCCTCCTTTTGTCATTTCAGGCCAAAAGGGGGGAGATGGTATCTTGATTTGCATGATTTGCACATCATATGTATCGAGTCACATATGCTGTTTATGGGTTTCTGACATTATGACATGTAGTCTCTTTATGCATAATGTATGCTTGCTTCACTATGACTATATCTATCCTTATCTTATGCATGATTTTAATAGCTACAACTTTTTCTTACCTTGATTAGTCTCAATCTGCATTTATGTTTTATTATATCACATATCTGCTTTACATTAGTATTTGAGTTTCCTTGTGTTGTGAGCAATGCATGTCGTCTCTACAAGCCCAACAAGTTAGTATAGGTCTTCGAGTGTATGTGAGCTGAATGTTCTCATGTATTCTCATAGATTCCTTTTTTCTTATGTAGGCTTGTTTTCTTTAATGGTTTTGTTTCGGAAATGCCAAAAGGAGATATTGTTAGTATTTTGGCTATTCCCGGGTTAAGTACAAAACCATTATGTTCGTACCTATCATTTTGGATTTGGGGTTTCGGGTGTTTGTGTCTAGGTCCTCCGTTCAGTTCACAATCAGCAGACCCGCTCTGAACCCGATACAAGGTATATGACACCCACATACACACACCTATATGCATATCGCATTCATTATAGCATATGCGGGTAGTTTGTGTTTCCTGTTGCCTTAGAGAAATTATGGTTATACAATGATTTCTAGGCACTGGTGCGCGAAAGGGGCACGAGCACCTTCAAGGGCCTTTGAGCGCTCAAACAGCGCTCGAGTGGCTTCGAACGTCTTCGAGCGGACAATATTATTCATGTCTTTCTCATTTAGCCAAGAGTTAAGATATTGAAGCGCCCGTAGAGCGCTCGAGCACCTCTGATTAACATCTTATTTCTCTTTGCCAAGATGTGGGTTTTTGTGGCACTCGTTGTGCGCCCGTAGAGCACTCAAGCTCACTGTTGAAACCCTGATCAACTCTTATAGGTGCGGGCAGAAAAAGCCTACAATCATTAATTACACTCAAAGAGCGCTCGAGCGCCATCACGCGCTCGAAGAGCACTCTAGCCCTGGTGTGATTTTCTGTATAAACACATTTTACCGCTGCTAGGTTTCGAGAGAGATTTCTCCTAGCCATTCGGCTATCCATGGAGCTCCTCCTCCTTCTCTCTAGGCTTCCTCAAGCCTTAGCATTGGATTCTTCATCAATGCCTTGATACTCGTCACAACCCAAGGTATTACAACTTCCTCCCATGATAATAGGTAGTTGTATCTATGTTTCTGTAGATCTCCTTATGGTTTGTATTTATTAGGCTTGGTTGTACACACTTGTAGCAACCTTAGGGTTAGCAACTCATAGTAGACCTAACCTCTTAGCCTCGGTTGTATACATGCGTAACAACCAATGGAGTAACGACTCATGGTAGTCTTACTCCCTTAGTATCGGCTATATACATGTGTAGCAACCTTGAATTGAGACTCATGGTAGTCTTACCCCCTTGTCTTTTGGTTATGTGTACTCAGATAAACCTCCGATGTCACCATCTCCATTGTGATAGTTCTTACCCTCTCCTAGGACGGGTAACTAGACCACATTGGAATATGACCTAAATGTCCCCTTTCCTTTTATGGTAGTTCTAGGAGTACATCTAGGTTTTCATTTTATTTCTTCCACCATTCTCACGACTACACGCACACCTGGCTGAGGAGACTCAAAGCTGTCTTTGATATGGAGATCAGGACTAGTTCTCGAGGTTGCATGTTACACACGAGATATAATCGTAGTGAGAACTGAAGAGCTCATAGATCTTTGGAGAGGACGCTATGCGACTTTGGAGTCAAGAAGGAGTTCGGGGAGCATTTAAGTTTGAGGATAGGTGACCGCGTTGTGTAACGGGTTTAATTCCTAGTCTAGTCATGTTTTAAACTGTTTGACTTATAATGTATAGTTTCTATCGTATATCGGTGCCATGGTTTTTATCCCGAGGAGTTTTCCTAGGGTTTCCACGTATATCGTGTGTACATTGTGGTTATTGGTTGTTTAGCTTTTTATAGCTTCGTAGTCGATAATTTAATTAACCTTAACTTGCTATTATGTTAAGTTAAAAAATTAATAATTAAAATTAATTTTTAATTTATCAGCTTCTAACCTATTCACCCCCCTCTATGTTAGTTTTTATCGGTTCGCAGTTATTTTCAGTTAGCAACCACCTTTCTTCCTTGCATCAATACGCAACCAAGTCCCTTGTGGGATGCATTAAAATAAATGGCGTAACCAAGCCTTAACTCAAGTATAATCAATATCGGTGCGCTGGTCAATCTTGTCTTCAAAGTCTAAACGACGAGCTCACAACTATCATTTCACATGAACTTGATACCCTTCCTCGTCAAACATGTTATAGGTGCCGCAAGCCTAGAAAAATCCTTCACAAATTGGTGGTAATAACCGACTAAGCCCAAGAAACTATGAATCTCAAAAATGTTCTCTGGCCTCTCCTAATCCACAACAGTTTCAATCTTGGAAGAATCTACTAATACTCTTCCACTTGATACCACATATCCCAAAAAATTCACCTTTGGTAACCAAAACTCGCACTTGTCTAATATAGTGTAAAGACAACGCTCCCGTAGCAACTACATGGCAATTCAAAAATGCTCCTCATGTGACTTCTCCAAAGGCAAATAGATAAAAATGTTGTCAAAGAACATAACCACGAATTGTTCAAGGTAGAGGTGAAAGATACGGTTCATGAGATCCATAAATGTGCATGTGTGTTCATCGAATCAAACGATATAACTAAAAACTCGAAGTGCTTATAGCAGGTGCGGAAAGCCTTCTTTTGGATGTCTTCCTCCTTGACTCTCAATTGGTGATATCTCGATCACAAATTGATCTTGTAAAAGCAATGTGAACCCTTCAGTTGGTGAAATAAATCATCAATATGAGGCATATGATACTTGTTCTTAACGGTGATGTGGTTCAACATGCAATAGTCAATGTATAAGAACAAAGATCAATCCTTCTTCTTCGCAAATAAAGTCAGTGCTCCACATGGCGAAATGCTAGGGTAGATAAAACCCTCATCCAGTAACTCCTGAATATGTATGCTGGTGCAAAACGGCATGATGGCATAGACATAGGGGCAGTCCCCAGAATAAGATCTATGAAAAAATTCACTTCCCAACGAGGCAAAAGTTCAAAGAGATCACTCGAAAAGACACTGAAAAACTTGTAAATAGTGGGTAGAATCTCTACAAAAGATGAATCAACCCCACTCAACGAAAAGACAGAAACTAGAAGGATGAGACCATCACGACTCTGTGAACAAAGAGGTCGATACACCAAACCGTTGTCCTGGTCACCCATAAAGAAAAAGGAGTATCCCGATCACGTTCGATAAAAGTGCAAAAGGTGATCAACTAATCCATCCCTAAGATGATGTCAAAGGAAGACATATCGAGAATAATAAAATCAAAGATAAGAATGTGGTCGGCGATCTCCATCTCACAAGCTTTACATGCACGTCTCAACACAGTAGCCTCCCCCATCGGCATCTTTACGTATAAGGTACTACCCAAAACGTCTATCTCTAATCCTAATACGATCCAAATGTGGATGAGATGAATGAATGAGATACTCCTTGTCAATGAGAACACTGGCCCATGATCAGTACTTTAAGAAAGTACCTCGAATAACTTATGGGCTAGCTGTAGACTCCTGAGTGGCCTGGGCTATAGAATTATTGGGCTACACAAGCGAGTGCACCCTCCCCTAGGTCCCTTGAGTCTACCCACCACTTCCACTGAATTTGGGTTGGCGTACTAACTAGGATAGGAAGATCCCCCTACAGTCCTAGTAAGCTGGACACCCGACTACTACTAATGAGACTGACCGTATCCCTGTCATCCCTGCGATGTCTGTATTGTCTGAGTACCATAAGCTGCCTGAGTATTCCCTCACTGGGGGCAGTCCTGATGGACATGGTCAACTTGGCCGCACTAATACCATGTAGGAGGGGATCTCCCCTATGTCTGACTCTACTGCTGCTAAGGTTGCCTTTGAGGACACTATTTGATCCGGTGTCCTGGTTACTTATAGAAAAAGCAAGTTATCTCCTAACATTCTGAATATCCTGAAGAAGCAACTGACGGTACTGGAGCTGAATGAGGTTACTGATACGATCCTACCAAAAATGAACTCGGATCCCTCGATCTCTGCTTCTTCTGCTGGTGCCCATTATGCTACGCACTAAAACCTCCTCGTTGGGACTTATTATCCTGGATCTTGCGACTCCTAGACATCGCATTCTCTACTCGTATGGTGGCCTCTACCACCTTTGTATAAATCCCCAAAGCCATCACTACAATCCTGTCCTTCATCGGCAAGCATAGACCATGTTCAAACCGTTTCATGCGAAACTCCTCGGTTGCTAACATCTCTAGAAAACTTGGCCTTATACTAGATCACAAACAAACTCCCCTAAACAAGTGATATGAACTACTCATGATAGGTATCTCTAGATGAACCCAGGAAATACTTTTCAAGAAAGGCCTGGGTAAAAGCGGCCCATGTGCCTTATGTAGACACCCCAATTTGACCCCGTCATTTCCTAGGTTCGTTCGGGTGATCTGATGATGAAACTGGAAAAGGAAAATACTCTTGAATAATCACTGAAGGTTGATTTAAATTCAATGTGGCTCAAAACACCCAAAAAGCTCACTCGCAACTTTGTTTTCCCCAAAATGCCCTAGTCACAAACTTGACTCCAAACCGTAATATTTTCATTGTTGTGGTCGTAATCTCGATTACTGTGCTCGCAACATTAAAGCTCGCGATCGCAAATGGAACTTCTTGGAACCTCACCCAACCTCATGGCCGTAAACTTGTATTATTGAGACTTCAAACTTGTTGAGTACGGAAAACCCTAATTCGGTGCCTATAAATGACACATCCTGGTGCCAATTCAGAAAAAGAAGATGATAATTGTTACTCTAGTCGAATATTCATCCAAAACCTTCATTTCCTACACTTCAACGCATTGGAATTGAGTTTCCTCCTGGTGATCCGAGTGACGACGAGTGATCGTCGCATCTTATGTCTTGAGGATCATATCCAGTGCTCCCGTCTTGTAGGTATTGTTAGTATAATCCTAACACTTCTGTTTTCAAATCTTCTATCCTGGTGAAAAGGTTTGGACTAAGTTTGTTTATTCGTTTTCAATTCATAATTCGTATACTTTAGTTATGATTTACTTCATTACATAATGTTATCATGTTACTACTAAAAAATAATTTGAAATGTTATAATTTTACTCTCACTTTACCTACTTGCACTCTACTCACTTTCACTTGACTTTCTTATAGAATTCCATGAAAATAGTGCTTATATTTTCATGTGACCATTAAATTAATATAATGAACACAACTACTTTTTAGCATCAATACTGATGTAATAGTGGTTTAATCATACTCGTTCGCAACATCCTTTCATGATTGTTATGCTATTTTTCTCATTCGTACCATGCTTTTATTATCATATTCAGTTAGCATGATCTCAGGATTTTAGCTTTCTTACACATTTTAGCATGATCTCATTCTACTTTGTGTATCCTTTATGTACTCTACTATTAGTGTACATACTTTCTGTATTTGATTTTGGTTGTTCTCTCTTCGCCTAACTATTAGGTTAGCCTCTATTCATCATCATTGGTTCTTATCTTCTTAAACTTCTTAAATGCATGAAAATACAGAAAGAACTCTACTTTTTAAACTCCCTAGTCCTTTTCAAGTACTTAAGTTTATTCTTAACCGCAGTCCAATGCTCTTTCCCTAGATTAGACAGATATCTGTCGACCATGCCAATGGCGTAACAGATATCATGTTGACTACAAAGCATGGCCAATATGAGGCTTCCAACTGCCGATGCATATGGAATGCCCTTCATCCTCTCTATCTCTTAAGGTGTCCTAGGACACTAATCCCTATATAGAGTAATTTCATGCAAGAAAGGAAAAAATGCTTTCTTGGAATTTTTCATGCCAAAATGAGCAATATTCAAGTCAATATACTTGGCTTGAGATAAGCCCAACATCTTTCGTGATCGATCTCGCATGAGTTTGATCCCAAAGATTTTGCCTACTTCTGCCAAGTCCTTCATATCAAACTAACTTGACAATCATACCTTTACCAAAGACAACATCCCCATATCGTTTCCAATTAAGAGAATGTCATCAACATAAATGACTAGAAACACCACCATATGCCCATCGTGCTTCCAGTACACACAATACTTCATAGGACACTGATCAAAGCCAAAGCTTTTAATCACCTGGTAAAATCGAGTATTCCAAGACCTTGATTCTTGCTTAAGTTCATAAATAGATCTCTTAAGCTTGCACAACATGTGCTCATGGCCCTTTGCTATGAACCCGTCTGGTTGCATCATATAGATACTCTCATTAAGACTTCCATTAAGGAATGTCGTATTGACATCCATCTACCAAATCTCGTAATCAAGATGTGCAGCAATAGATAAGAGAATTCGAATGGACTTAAGCAAAGCTACCGGTGAATAAGTTTCCTCATAATTGAACCCTTCTTTCGGAATAAACCCCTTCGCTACAAGCCTAGCCTTGAAGGTTTCCACCTTCTCGTCCACTCCTCTCTTCTCCTTGTAGATCAATTTTCACCCGATGGGTTTTATCCCATCTAATGGATCCACAAGCTCTCAGACCTAATTAGAGTACATAGACTATATTCAGATTCCATAGCCTTTTGCCATAAGTAAGCATCCTTATTCTGAAGAGCTTCATTGTAGTTCCTGGGTTCAGTATCATAGTCTTCTAGGATCTTATCATAAGACTCTCCCAAAAACATGAACCTCTCGGGTTGGTGAACAAACCTCCCACTACGATGAAGCCTCATGTGGTTGTGTACTCATAATATATGATGTATCATCCTGTTCATTAGGTATAGTTACCGGTTGTACCAAACTCTCATCCCCAACCTCCTCAAGAACAATTTGTGACCGAGGTTTGTGGTTTATAACATAATCCTCCTCCAAGAATCTTACATTTGTAGTAACAAATGCCCTTTGACTCTTAGGAATATAAAATTAACCACCCTTAGTTCCTTTAGGGTATCCTATAAAGAAACAGACTTTTGTCTTTGGCTCCAACATACTTGCATCTCCCATAAACACATGTGTTAGGCAACCCCATATCCGAACGTGTTTAAGACTTGGCTTGCGCCCAGTCCACAATTCTATAGGAGTACCGGGAACTACCTTAGTAGGTACCAAATTCAAAATATAAGCTGTTGTATCTAATGCAAGCCCCCAAAAATAACGTGGTAAATCCGAATAACTCATCACGCTCTTTACCATCTCTTTAAAGGACCTATTCCTTCTTTCCGCTACACCATTCTGCTATAACATCCCCGGTGCAGACAATTGGGATGTAATCCCATTTTATGATAAGTAGTCCTTGAACTCACCCAAGAGGTATTCCCCACCACGATCAAATCATAGGGTCTTGATACTTTTACCTGTTTGTTTCTCCGCTTCAACCTTAAACACTTTGAATTTCTCAAAGATTTTAGACCTGCGGTGAAGCAAATAAATGTATCCATACCTAGAGTAATCATCAATAAAAGTAACGAAGTACTCATATCCACCTCTTGTTTGGATATTCATAAAACACATACATCAGAATGAACCAACTCCAATACTTCTTTGGCTCTAAGTCCCTTAGCAAAAAATGACCTCTTAGTCATATTACCCTCTAAACAGGATTCGCAGATTGGAAGTGCCTCCACTTCTAATGAATCTAAAGATCCATTTTCAACCAGTCTTTGTATCCTCTTTAGATTAACATGACCTAAACGAAGATGCCAAAGTAGTGTTTGGTTCAAAGAAGAATTTTTTCTTTTTAGTAATAAAACATGCAAATTATTCACCTCATTATTTTTAACAGTAGAAATAATAGGATGTAAAATATAAAGACCATTCTTCAATGTACCAGGACAGATAAAATATTTACCAACCATAATACTACATAAATGCCTATTAAAGTTAACACAATATCCATCAATCCCCAAATAGGAAATCGAAACTAAATTCCACCTGATTTCAGGTACATATAAAATGTTCATTAAAATTAAACTCCTGTTTCTACCAAAAGAAACAACAATATCTCCCACTACAGTAGAAGACACCTGGGAGTTATTCCCCCATCGGAAGATAAACCTCCCATCTTTAAGCTACCTAGTCACCTAAAACCCCTACAAAGAATTGTTGATATGATTAGTGGCTCCTGTATCTACACACTAGGTTCCGGTAGATACAACTGCTAAACATGATTCAACAACTAAAGAAAAGTCATTACCTCCAGCTCGCTTGTTTTTGCGGTC
>JAULLG010574289.1:0-10004 GCA_035668355.1 Sarracenia leucophylla | reverse complement strand
TGGCTTTAGGCAAGGACGTAGGCCGTAGCGACGAACCTTGTAAAAATCTTGCTGTCATTTCCTCTACCTTTGCTTTTTCATTTCTTTACTTTATTTATTGCACATTACACTTGCACTTAAATTTTTTTTTTTATTTGAAACAATTGTTTTTAAAAAAAAACCCAATTCACCCCTCTCTTGGGATTACACTTATTATCACTTTTATATTTGTGTCAAGACCTTGCCTGTTTGTTCTGAAACCCTTCTCTGCTACACCTTTTGTGTCACCCCAACTATGCTTGTGCAGACCTTTGCTTTTGCATTGCTCACATATTATTGCATATTTCTATGTATATGCTTATGCTATATAATTAAGCATGTTTAATTTGTAATTGTGGCTTAAATATTCAATCAAGTTGACGACATTGATTTGTTAGTATTTTGGTTATTCCCAGATTAAATACAAAACCATTATGTCTGTACCTTTTATTTTGGGTTTGGAATTTATGGGTGTTTGTGTCTAGGTCCTCTATCTTATCCACATTCAGCAAGCACGTTCTGATCTTTACAAGGTATACTGTTGGTACGGTATAGGCAATCTAGAGGGGGGGGTGAATAGGTTGTGTGCAAACTTGAAATGTAATGGTCTCTTTTTCGAGATAAATCTAGCACTTAGAAATAATAAAAGATTGCAGCGGAAATAAAACAAACAAGTGCAAGAAGTAAGGAATTAAGTAGACAAGAAAGCCAACCATAAACACCAAACATGTATAGTGGTTCGGCCAACTTGGCCTACGTCTACTCCCCAAAGATATTTGGGAATTCACTAAAACAGATTCTCCGGGTGAATCGAAACCACTACCCAATCGGATTGGTTCAAGTGGTCTAATTGCAGCCTCCTTCTTCTATCGGATGAAGAGCAACCTCCTTCTTTGATCTGGGAAAAGAGCTGCCACCAAATGGATTGTTGAGAGGGCCAATCGAAACCGCCTTCTTCTTGATGGTGAAGAATCACTACAAAGAATCACTCTCTCTTAAAAATATACAATGAAGTACAAATAAAATGGAGAGGATTACACAGAAAAATCTGGTGACAGACAACTAGAAATAAAGCTCAATGATATAACAATAAGATTGAGCAAAAATAGGGGATCGATTGTTGGAGACTTGAGTGGGAGTATAAATATTCTTCATGTGTATTCACCAACCTTGATAATGAGGATTAAATATCTCTTAAATAGTCCCTCAAGGATATAGAGCCGTTGGAGCCAAAATGGGAAAGTTTGACTCGAAAATATAGGCATTGGAAACGAGATATGGAAATCTGTTCAGCAAAGGGTATCATCCTTTTGAAACTGGGATGACACATTTTTTGCTCCTCACAAACTGGGACGGCACAGTTCGAACAGGGACGACACTTTTCTTCATCTTCCAAAAACTCTGATTTTTCTGGGACGACACACTTTGGAAGTGGGACGACATAAATGAAAATACCGAGAGTTTACATTTTTAGTCCCAACTGGGGCGGCACACTTGGCATGTGGGACGACACCTTTTCCTTTGACTTCTCCTTTGACCGAAACTGGGTCGATACCTTTTGAAAATGGGATGACCCATTTCTTCTGGGCCTGCATAAATCCAACTCAGCTGGAATTGGGATGACACCTTCTGTAAAAGGGACGACCCAAAATGTTCTCCAACTCCAGAACCCATATAATCCTTCAAGAGGGATGACCCTTATTGACAGAAATTGAATTCTTCAATTATGTTGGTCTTCCAATGGTCTTGGGCTTGGATAATGATATCTCCTTGGCCAAAAGACTCTAAACAAGTTTCTTGCTCCCTTTAATCTCCTGGATTTTGTTGATAAAGGAAAACTTATCCCCCATTGTTCTTCAAAGCTTCTTTTGTCTTGGCTTTTTTTTTTTTGGTTTGAGCATATACTTAAACAAAATGATTTTTAACTAAATTAAATCACTCAAACAAAGCTCAAACATAAGCAACATAAATCAATGTGTTGGAATAATCAAAATCAAAACTAAGACTTCATTGAAAAAAGCCTTTAGGCCAACAATCTCCCAATTTTTGATTTTGACAACCATTGATTTGAAAAGAAAATAAAATATGGAAATTAAGCTTAAGATACCAATGCAAAAGTTGGAAGAACTAGGCAATTTAGGTCAAGAGCATGCAAGGAATTTGACTCACTCTCCCCTTTTGAAATATGTGTACATAAAAAAAATCATATAAGAGATTTATGCAAATCAATCCAAATACATCTCTCCCTTTGTCATAAACAAAAAGGTAAGAGAAAACAAATAAAGCATAACCTCATAAGATTTTCTCTATGACATGACAAAGCATTTTAAAAACATGCAATTTAAACAATGTTCAGAAAACATGAATGTATTAGAGCAACCAAAGCACTTATCATATATAAGAGCAAAAAGAAATTTGAGCATGGGCATGATACCAAAAAATATGGAACGAATTTTCAAAAATAAGCTCCCCCTAATTATAGCAAATATATGATCTTGGGAATAAGTATATCGAGCAAGGCAAGCAATCTCTGCTTTTAACAAACAATAAAAAATTGTTTTATCTCTCCCCTATGTAAAATAAGATATGCAATAGAAAACTCTTCCTTAAAAAAAATGAAACTTCACCCCTTAGATAGGCAAGGGTTTTCTACCCTGAACATACATCTCCCCCTTTCTTTTTGAACAAATATGTATAAAAAAAATATGCATATTGTAAAAATATCATCATATTCGATATAAGCATGTTACACAAAGATTTTCAATAACTTCTCTTTCAAGAATAACTTATGCTCCCCTTAATACACGCAACAATATAGACAAGATGCAAAAGCATTTAGGTAAATCCAAAAAAAAAAATCAATCATCATACAAGGAAAAGCATGCAAATTTCAGCAAAAACCAAAAAAAAATCTTTGCAAGCACAAAGATTTATATGCATGATGAGGTCATGAAAACTCCCCCTAAAGGCATGCAAGGACCTTTTAACTAGATTTCCCCAATGAGTGACATTCGAAGGTTAATACCAAAGGAATTAACTAAGGCTAAAACATACTTTTTATGTTGAATGATAATATCCAAAGATATGCATCAAAACAATCAATAAGGCATGTTATACATAGATAAACACACTGCAAAATGAAAAACTCTTTTTTAATCAAGTATGATAGACATGGCTTATGACTTTTCGAAGTTATGATTAAGAGCCTTGGAATCAAATTTTTGAGATAAAATGCTATAGCCAAAGCGGCACTACAAGAATTTCACTAAAAAGTGTTTCTTGAAAATATTTTTGTAGAGAAATAACCCGATTATCGTGTGTCATTACACTATAGGTTTGATTTTAAAAATTGTATGATCCACACATAATTAATCAAAATTTCTCATTCATTAGAGATACTATCAAGACATGATAAAAAACTTAGGCTAATCGATGAGGCATGCACACAAACAAAAATGTAGAAATCTGAATGGCCTAATCTTGACAGAAAAAGGCATTGGAAAATATTGGTTGTTTTACATATAAAAAAAGACATAAAACAGTAACAAAAACTTTATTAAAAAGGAAGGATGTTATCGAAACGTTGTAAACCAAAAACATAGCCTTCTAGCCTCAGATTTTCAAGCCCCTTCTTGTGGGCTGCTATCACCAATCAAGGTGACTTGTTTCTTCTTTTTGAAGTTCTCAATAGGGGTACATCTCGGCCTTCCCCTTTCTATCCCTTAGCCATTATTCTTCTTGGCTAGCACCTAAATAAGAATTAGTTGCGTATCATGGTACCTAATATATTGTGGGTCCTTGAGAGTTAGCACCATAATACATGTCATGCATAGCGGGTTAAAAATCTAACCTATTTTGTCTATCCTTATAGGAAGCATAATACCTCTTAGTTGGAGGGTAAAAATTCGCTTTCCAATTGGATTGCCCAATGTTGGTTTGTCTTCTATCAGGCATTCTAGGTGTCCTAGGAATCTTAGGTGGAGCATCTCCTTTTCTTATCCAAACTTTTCTACTAGGCTTATTGCCCTTAAGTCTAGAATAGCAAAACATGGAAATATGTCCTTTCTTGCAATAAAAAGTACACAAAAATGGATTTTAAATAGGTGCCTCGGTAAAAGGGTTTTCATGAACAAATTTTTGATCACTTGGTTTAAATCCAAATCCCTCTTTATTAAAAGTGCAAGGGGTACCAAGGATCATGTCTAAGTTCTTTTCTGCTTGAGTGAACTTTGAAACAATCATAGTCAACTCCTCAACTTTTGTTTTAAAACAAGGTTTTCTTTTTCAAAATCGGTTGAGGGAGTTAAAACTTGCTGTTCTTTTTCTTTTTTAAAATAATCAATTTTAGATTTTAAAACCATTTTTTCATTTTTCAAGGACTAATTTTTAGTCTTTGCTTCTTCTAACTTATTTAGGAAAAAACCCATAGATTTTTGTAGTTCATCAACTGAAGGAATATTTTAATTTTCACTACCATTATCATCATCACTACAAGAGCAAGAGTAGTATGTTGTACATTCATCTCTACGTTCTATGAGTGCAAGATAAGTGACTTCTTCTTTGGTTGAGTCTCCTTCACTCTCGCTAGATTCCGTATCATCCCACATCAATTTTGCTTTCATGGCCCTCTTGGGAGGCTTTCTTTTATCCTTTTTGAGCAAAGGACAATCCGGCTTTATATGTCCTGGTTTGTGATGTTTATAGCATGTTACGTCCTTATGTTCTTCATCATCCTCCTCTTCCATTGAACTTGATTTCTTTTTGTGCTTTGAGAATTCTCCTTTTCATCCTTCTTTCTTGTAGAATCTTCTTCCTCCTTTCTTACTCTTAAGAAAGTTCATGAACTAGCATGTGATATGTGCCATATGCTCATCCTCCTCACTAGAGCTTTCCTCCTTGGATATCTTCTTTTTGGTGGAGGCTTTTAGGGCTACGCCCTTCTTCTTCTTTTCTTCATCAATATTGACACCCTTTTTGTTCAAATCGTGTGTCATGAGATTCCCTATGAGCTCTTCCAAACTCAAGGTGGTGAGATCCTTTACCTCTTGGATGGCGGTGACTTTCGCTTCCCTTCTTTCCGGTAAGCACCTCAAGAACTTTCGCACCATCTCTGCATTAGAATACACTTTTCCAAGAGACTTCAAACCGTTAATAATGTCAGTGAAACGAGTAATTATATCGGTAATAGTTTCATCATCATGCATCTTAAAAAATTCATAACTATGTACAAGTAAGCTAATCTTTGATTCTTTAACTTGGTTGGTTCCCTCATGGGTAACCTCTAATCTATCATATAATTTTTTGGCGGTGTCACAAGATAAAACCCTATTATATTCATTTCTATCCAAAGAGCAAAACAAAATATTCATGGCTTTGGCATTCAAGGTATTTTGCCTAATGTCAGCCTCATTCTAGTCGGATTCAGGCTTAGGTACATTTTTACCATCCACGTCTATGGTTGATATTCTAGGTCGAATCATGATCATTTTCCAAAGATCATAGTCAATAGCATTGAAAAAAATCCTTATTGTCACTTTCCAAAAATCATAGTTTGTGCCATTGAACAATGGAGGTCTATGACAGGATTGTCCCTCTGAGGTAGAAAAGATTTTGCTAGAGGATGCCATTGGACTTTAACTCTAGACGGTTATGTCTCAAAATCAATAGAAGAGCCGAGGCTTTGATACCAATTTTTGATCCAGTATAGGCAACCTATAGGGGGGTGAATAGGTTGTGTGCAAACTTAAAACCTAATGGTCTCTTTTTCGATATAAATCTAGCACTTAGAAATAATAAAAGATTGCAACAAAAATAAAACAAACAAGTGCAAGAAGTAAGGAATTAAGGAGATAAGAAAGCAAACCACAAACACCAAATACGTATAGTGGTTCGGCCAACTTAGCCTAAGTCCACTCCCCAAAGATATTTGGGAATTCACTAAAACAGATTCTACGGGTGAATCAAAACCACTGTACAATCGGATTGGTTCAAGTGGGCCAATCACAGCCTCCTTCTTCTATCGGGTGTAGAGCAACCTCCTTCTTTGATCAGGGCAAAGAGTTGCCACCAAACGGATTGATGAGAGGACCAATCGAAGCCTCCTTCTTCTTGATGGTGAAGAGCAACCCTAGAACCGAAACTTTGGTGCAGCAGCAACCGAATTTGGAGCTTTTTCCTCTTGAGATGATTTTACAAATTTTATAGCACAGTATAAAGAATCACTATCTCTAAAAAATATACAATGAAGTACAATTAAAATAGAAAGGATTACACAGAAAAATCTCGTAACAGACAATCGGAAATAAAGCTCAAAGATATAACATTAAGATTGAGCTAAAACAGGGGATCGGTTGTTAGAGACTTGATTGAGAGTATAAACGTTCTTATTGTGTATTCACCAACCTTGATAATGAGGATTAAATGTCCCTTAAATAGTCCCTCAATGATATAGAGCAGTTGGAGCCAAAATGGGAAAGTTTGACTCGAAAATATAGCCGTTGGAAACGAGAATTGGAAATCTATTTAGCTAAGGGGACGACTCTTTTGAAACTGGGATGACACATTTTCTGCTCATCACAAACTGGGAAGGCACACTTTGAACTAGTACGACACTTTTCTTCATCTTCCAAAAACTCTGATTTTTCTGGGACGGCACACTTTGGAAGTGGGACGACACAAATAAAAATACCGAGAGTTTACATTTTGAGTCCGAACTGGGACGGCACACTTAGCATGTGGGACAGCACATTTTCCTTTAACTTCTCCTTTGACCGAAACTGGGTCGATACCTTTTGAAAATGGGACGAGCCATTTCATCTGGGCCTTCAGAAATCCCACTCAGCAGAAATTGAGACGACACCTTTTGTAAGAGGACGGCCCAAAATGTTCTCCAACTCCATAACCCATATAATCCTTCAAGTGGGACGACCCTATTTGTAAAGGGGATGACCCCTTTTTGACAGAAATTGAATTCTTCAATTCTTTTGGTCTTCCAATGGTCTTGGGCTTGGATAATGATATCACTTTGGCCAAAAGGCTCTAAACAAGTTTCTTGCTCCCTTTAATCTCCAGGATTTTCTTGATAAAGGAAAACTTCTCCCCCTTTGATCTTCAAAGCTTCTTTTCTCTTGGCTTTTTGGTTTGAGCATATAGTTAAACAAAATGATTTTTACCTGAATTAAATCACTCAAACAAAGCTCAAACATAAGCAACACAAATCAATGTGTTCGAATAATCAAAATCAAAACTAAGGCTTGATTGAAAAAGCTTTTAGGGAAACACGGGTGCCTGATTATAGCCGGAGTAGCCGTCCAGAAAGTAGTAATAGCTTTGTCCATCTAGACGCTCTAGAATTTGATCGATGAATGAGAGAGGAAAGTGATCCTTTCTTGTCATAGCATTTAGCTTCCTGTAGTCAATGCAGACTCGCTAACCAGTCGTCGTGCGAGTAGGTATGGATTCTCCTTTATTTTTTAATACCACGGTGAGCCTGAATTACCTAGGTATAACTTGTGTGGGGCTCACCCATTTACTCTCTGAGATCGGGTAGATGATACCTGCATCTAGCAGCTTTTCTACCTTTTGTTTGACCACTTCTTTCATGTTGGGATTCAATCTCCGTTGCATTTCGTGATTCGGCTTGGCATCCTCTTCATAATGGATGCGTTGGATACAAACGGACGGGTCAATTCCTTTCAAATCAGCCACCATCCACCATATGGCTCCCTTGTGGGCTTTGAGGACTACAGTCAATTGGTCTTCTTGTGTAGGCGTTAAATTAGAGGCAATAATGACTGACAGGGTACTGTAGGGTCCTAGAAAGATGTACTTGAGTGAGCTCGGGAGAGGTTTTAACTCAAGTACTGGTGGGGCTTCAAGGGAAGGTATGGCAGGTATGGATGAGAGAGGGAGTAGTTCTTCAAATTGAGACACCATGGAGGCGTGTCTATATAATCTTCCGTTTCAAGCTCAACATTGGATTCGTTGATGGTCGGGTCAAGCTCTACAAAGTCTTCCCCAAATTAAGCCAAACAGGCTTTCAGGGGGTCATCGGTGAAGATGGCAGGAAGGGTTTGTTGTGTTACATCCTTGATTTGGTTAATTGCAACGCAATCAACTTCTAGTGTAGGGTGGTGAGAGGCATGGAACATATTAAGTCGTAGCTTCATGTTGCCAAAACAGACGTCTATCACTCTAGTTCGGCAATCGATACATGCATTGGTTGTGGCCAAAAAGGGACGCCAAGAATGATATGCGTTTATCTCCTTGTATTTGTGTCTGGTTCGGTGTCTAGTACTATAAAGTCAATAGGGAACAAGAATTTTTCAACCTTGACTCGCATGTCCTCGATTATACCTTGGGGAACCTTTACTGACCTATCTACCAATTGGAGGGTGATAGGGATCGGTTTGAGCTCTCCAAGCCTGAACTGTGTATATACAGAGTATGAGAGGAGGTTTACACTGCTCCTAAATCTAAGAGTGCCCTGTCGATCTGATGATTGCCGATTACACACAAAATCGTTGGAATCCCTAGGTCTTTCAACTTTGGGACCAAGTCATAGCTTAGGACTAAGCTAATGTGCTCAGTTGGTAGCACTTTATTAGGGACGCTTGTCTTACGCTTTTGAGTGCATAAGTCTTTTAAGAACTTTGTGTAAGACGGGACTTGTTCGATAGCGTCAAGAAGGGGTAGGTTGATTTTGACTTGCTTGACTAATTCAAGTACGTCAGTCATTTGTGGTCTCTTCTTGCATTGGGGTGATGATGGTTCTAGGCAAGATGGGAATCATGTCTTAAGTTCCTTCGGGATAACTGGAGGGGCCATAAGTGCATCATCGAATGCATTTTTTGGTGGTGGTGTAGCAGCAAGTGCTGGCTGAGGTGCTTCAGAGTCATCAGACTCGTTTATTGGTTTTGATATTGGCTGAGATTTTCTTGGTATCGATCGAGATTCTAGCTCTTTTCCACTTCACAGGGTCATGGAATCCTTTTCTTGCTCGTGGTATACATCACTGCTGCTCGGGCTGCTATCGATTATGTACTAGCCTTTGGGGTTTGCCATAGGTTGACCTGGTAGTTTGTCGTCCTCTCAATGGTTAAGCGCGGCTATTATCTATCCTACTTGTGTTTCTAGCATGACGAAGGACTGAGAGTGAGATCTCAAAAGTTGAGTCTTCACATCTAAGTCTTTTAAGGCTTTTAACACAGTCTCCCCAGTGCTTGTGTAATAACCTGAACCTTTTTAATTAATAAATTTATTTAAATTGAAAGAATTTATGGATGACCTGTTTTGACCCGAAAATTTTTTTTTTTTCGGATAAAAGATATATATATATTCTTTTTGCCTCAGTGGGAAAATCTTTTTCGGTTAACAAGATTTGTTTTGTTGGACGTTTTGGGATATGTTTGGCAAAATTTTATTAAATTATATAAACATTTTTTTTATTATTATCATCATTTTTCCCCTCAAAAAAAAAAAGGGTTTGTTTTTGGTTTCGGTCGCGACACAGAACAGGGAGAGGGGGAGTTCGAAAGTGAGGAAGAGGGAGATCGGAGACGAGAGGGGGAAAAGAAGGTGGCGGCCGCCGGCGCCACCACCACGGACCACCGTCGACCGCCGTCGCTCCATCACCGGGCCGACCGACGCCGGCAACGGCGAGGAGTAGCAGCGGAAAACCGAAACAGGGGGGAGGCGCGACCCGCGAGCTTCAACAAGCGATTTCGGCTCGATTTTTGGCTCGATTCTTCTGATTTCTTCGTCTAAGGTATGATTCGAGGTCTCCTCTACACTTCTAGTAATCTTGTTTGGATTTTAGTTGATGTTTTGTGATTGATACAGAATTGAGAAACCAAAGCACCGAACGGCTACCGCGGCTTTGATTTGCGATTTAGCTTCGATCGGTTTGATTTTTCTTGCTTTTCTTCGGATCCAGGTAGGATTCTAGGCCTCTTAAACCTATCTATTGATATGGATTGGATAGATTT
>JAULLG010574182.1:0-10006 GCA_035668355.1 Sarracenia leucophylla | reverse complement strand
ATCTATCTCAAGGTATAAAAACTAGATCATCTCTACATAATGCTTGTGCAAATTTAGCATTTCTTTCCCAAATCGAACCAAAACTTTTTGAAAAAGCTGAAAATGATGAACATTGGATCTTGGCCATGCAAGAAGAATTTAATCAGTTTGAAAGAAATAAAGTTTGGACTTGATTCTCAAAACCTAAAGAACATTCCATCATTGGTACTAAATGGGTTTTTAGAAACAAAAAGGATGATAATGAAATAGTTCTTACGAACAAAGCTCGATTGGTACCCCAAAGTTAAAATCAAGAAGAAGGCATTGATTTTGATGATACTTTTGCTCCTGTGGTTAGGCTTGAAGCCATTAGGATGTTTCATGCTTTTGCATACTTTAAAAACTTCAAGTTTTATCAAATGGATGTCAAGAGTGCTTTTCTAAATGGTTTAATTTCAGACGAATTTTATGTAAAAAAAAAACCTCCTGGTTTTGAAAATATAGATTTTCTAAATCATGTTTACAAACTTACCAAGGCTCTCTATGGTTTAAAGCAAGCACCAAGAGCATGGTATGAAAGATTAAGTAAATTTTTGACTGAAAATGGGTTTTTCTAGAGGAAAAATTGACACTACTCTTTTCATCAAATCTCATGGAGAAGATATGTTAATTGTACAACTTTATGTACATGACATAATATTTGGTGCTACTAATGAATCTCTTTGCAAGAACTTTGCTAAGTGTATGTAGGGTGAATTTGGGATGAGTATGATAGGTGAGCTAAACATTTTCCTTGGACTTCAAATCAAGCAATCCCAAGAAGGGATTTACATAAATCAAGCTAAATACACCAAGGGAATATTGAAGAAATTCATTATACTCGAGGGAAAACCGGTGGGCACTCCAATGTGTCCTACAACAAAGTTTGACAAGGATGTGGATACAAAAGCAGTAGATGAAAAACACTATAGAGGTATGATCAGATCCCTACTTTATCTTACTACAAGTAGACCTGATATTATATTTAGTGTTTGCATGTGTGCTAGATTCCAATCTAATCTTAAGGAATCACATGTGACTGCTGTTAAGCGCATCTTTAGATACCTCATAGGTACACAAAACCTAAGATTATTTTATCGTAGAGGAATAGACTTTGAACTATTTGGTTATTCAGATGCTGGTTTTGTTCATTTCTATAGTTGATAAGAAAGGTACTAGTGGTACTTGTCAATTCCTAGGACACTCATTGATTTCTTAGTTCAGCAAGAAACAGAACTCAGTTGCCATGTCTACAGCTGAGGCTAAGTACATAGCAGCTGGTAGTTGTTGTGTACAAATCCTATGGATGAAACAACAACTAGAGCACTATGGTTTTTACTTAGATCACATTTCCATTAAGTGTGAAAACACTAGTGCTATAAACATATCTAAGAATCCCATATAACATTTTAGAACTAAGCACATTGAGATTAGACATCACTTCATAAGAGATCATGTACAAAAAGGTAACATTGAACTTGAATTCATAGGCACAGACTACCAATTAGCTGACATACTCACAAAACCTTTAAATGAAGAAAGAATATGTTACATAAGAAGAGAACTTGGAATGTTATGTGCTCCCAATTCATGATTCATATACCATACCTTCTATGTTTTTGATTTTGTGCTGCAGTGCCTTATTTTTCCATAATGATATGTGATGAGTCGACTCATCATAAAAGGTGTCGACTCATCATAAAAAGTGTTGACTCACTATGTATTACACTTCTGTTATAAGACGTTTGTGTCGACTCACTGTGACTTGAATCGACCCCTCCTTTGGAATTTGTCTAAGGTATCAACTCATATGGAAATTGAGTCGACTCCCCTGTGCCCTGCTACAAGATTCCTCTCTGGACACGTTTTTGTGTCAACTCAAATACGTATGAGTCGATTCATTGACTGTCAATATATATAGAGGTCCCACGTTTTTAAAACCTTATTTCTATTCATTCCCCTCCTCTCTCAAAACATTTCATCCCTCTCACGGTTTGTGCCGACTCATCTTCCACATTTGTGCTGACTCATTCCATCTTCTATCTTCTCTAATCCTCTCAATCGATCAAGATGCCCCCAAGAACTATGGGTAAAGGTTCCAAGCGGCACCACGACGAGGGTTCATCCAACCCTTGGACTGCGAAAAAGAAGAAAACAGGAAAAACGACGACTAAAAGTTCCTCTGCAAACGAGGCCGAGGTAATACAGTTCAAGACTCCTAAGTACAAAGAAATCTATTATGCTTCTTTTGTTCATCAAAGCATTGCCCTAGGTCGAACCATTGATTTTCCTTATTTTGATTCTATTGGGATGAAATTCAGAAAATTCTTTTCAGACCTTGGGTGGGAAAAATATCTTGATCTTCATCTACCCTATTACCCAACTCTCATTAAATCATTTTATACACATGATAATATCACTGACAATTTATTCGTCACCATCACCACTTGGGTGAAGGATATTGACATTATTCTTACCCCACGTCTGTAACACCTCGACCCTTCACATGCAACGATATTGTCTGCTTTAGGAAAAGCCCTCACGGTTTTATTTTTCCCACGGGGTCACCCATCCCAAAATTGCTCCCACTCGAGCACGCTTAACTGTGGGGTTCTACCAAGGTCCTTGCCACCTGGGAAAAGGTCTCGTTACTTGTAAGGGTCCACAATTTTACTGTTATAGTCCAGGAACTCTCTCTCCCATTCTGATGTGGGAAACCAAGATGTCATAATCCACCCCATTTAGGGTTGCACGTCCTAGTGCAGTAGCCTACCAGCTCCGGTAGCCTGTCAGTCCACTCCCCGGAGTCGCCCACTCGGCAGCCCGCCCACATGCCACATGAGACGCCAGGAGCCCACACTTGGAGGCAGGGAGAGTCGGCTCTGATACCATTTGTAACACCTCGACCCTTCACATGCAACGATATTATCCACTTTGGGCAAAATCCTCACGGTTTTATTCTTCCCAAGGGGTCACCCATCCAAGAATTGTTCCCGTACATGCACGCTTAACTGTGGGATTCTACCAGGATCCTTGCTACCTGGGAAAAGGCCTTGTTACTTGTAAGGGTCCACAATTTTACTTTTATAGCCCATGAACTCCCTCTCCTATTCCGATGTGGAAAACCAGGATGTCACAACGTCTGCTCAATGAGATCCTAGGTGTTCCTAATGGGGAAATGCATCATTTATAATCAGAGACCTATTGAATGTGAAGAATTCTCATATACAGATGCTATCAAACAAAAACTTGAAAATCCTAACATTTATGCATCCAAGCCCTTAGAGGCTAACCTCTTGAAACCAGAAATGAAAATTCTCCACCACATGGTCAATAATATTTATGTTCAACAATTAGAAAAATTTAGTGATATAACGTATCTCCAAATTTTTGTGATGTGGTGTATTTTGAACTAGAAGGACCTAAACATTGGATATCTTTTCATCTCTCACATGCTGCACTCCTACCACAGATCAAATGCATCTCATTCCCATGGAATGTATTTGACAAAAATCTTTCAGCATTTCAAAGTTAATCTTGATTATGAGAAATTTATCCCTTTCGCTAGGTATGACCTATATATGAAACAACTCTTAAACGCATGTGTATCTCCAAAGTAAATGATGTTTGGACCTATATACGTCATACCACCTCCTCATCTGCATCTTGGAGCACCCCTTCACAGCCACCTGCACCAATACCCCCTACTACTCAAACCACCAGTGCTCCTACTCCACCCACTGCCCCTTCTTAAGATGATTCTTTCATTTTTGATTCTTTGGCTCAAATAGTTTTTCAAACTATTCTTGAGACCTCCTTTAATGCTCCTCATACATCTCAAGTAGTTCCTCTTGTTGCTTCAGATTGCTTACCTTATTTTTGGAGAGACACACCCCATACTCGACCCATTATTGATACTCCAATCACACCATCTTCAAGACCTCCTTCATCTGATCAATCTGAAATTTTTTCTTTGCTTCATATCATTATCCTAAATCAATAATCTCTTGCTTCTTCTGTGAAGTTTCTTCATGAAAGGATGTGCGTAGATTTCTTTGATCTAAATCAGTCTGTCTTTCACCTCACTAAGAGAGTAGATGTCCTAGAACAATTTGTTAGCCTAAAGGCTTTTTCAATCAAGCTTCATTATGGTTTTGATTGTAACAACACTTTGATTTGTTTGTTGCTAATGCTTCCTTGTACTTGAGAAAGTATTTTTAGGTTTAAATCATATGTATTGAAGTCAAATACATAGTAAAAAGCCAAGAGAAGTTTGAAGATCTTAAAGATTCAAGAGAAGATATTCAAGATCAAATGAAAATTCAAGTTGAAGTATGCTAAGAAGAATAAGATGAGCCCAAGCTTTCATAGAGGTTGAAGATGAAATCATTTTGATGTTGTTTAGCCCAAGGGACTTTCATTGTTCAAGTCCAAGAATCTCAAAAGATCAAAATTCAAAGGGCCAAAGTGTTTGAGTCGGCCCTGGTATAGAATGAGACAACCCAAGTGCTCAACCTTGTGTTTTGGAAGCTCAAAACATATTTTGAGTCGACCCAAATGGCAAATGAGATGACCCAAGGAGCACAACTCATGTTCTGAAATATTTAAGCCATCCTAAATGGCTATCGGGTCGTCCCCAAAGAGATAAAATGGAGTTCGAATCATTTGAGCCGACCCCAAGTGAATATGAGTCGTCCCCAAGGTGCTAAGTCAGTTTGGAAAAGGTTTAAGCCAACCCAGATTTTATTTAAGTCGACACTCCTGAAGCCAAAGTCAAGAATCAAGCATTTGAGCTGATCCAAATCATATTTGAGTCGACACTCCGGAAGCCTATGATCAGAATTCATGATTTATAAAAGAAGTATCAGACATATGCTCAGTTTTTCGGTCATAAATTTCTCTAAAAAAGGAATTTGTATGCGAGACTGAATTCATTGGATAGAAGACTTCCGAGGCTTCAATTTGGATATAAAATTGACCCCATTTGGAGTTCAGATGAAGGAGATATGATCATTTGAAGATCGACCAAAAGTGCAGTAAATCGTTTGTGTCGACCCAATTTCAACTTGAGTCGTCCCTTTTGTATCTAAACTCATTTGAGTCAACCCTAATCCTATTTGGGTAGACCCAACTGTATCTAAACTCAAAATTATCGATCCTTGGTCATTTTGGGTCATCCCTTACACGATTTTTCTCAGATTCGAAGGTCTCCAATGGCTAGTTTTTGGCTCCAACATTTCTATATCGTAGAGGGACTATTTAAGGAGCCTTTATTCTTCATTAAGATGGTTGTGAACAAGAATCAAAGAACTCTAATCTCCATTACTGCTCCTCTGCTCCAAGCTTTAACTTTTCATATTTTTGAGCTTTCAATTTTCCGATTTTTACACCAAACCTGTTTTGTACTCCTGTCCTTTATTATTTATTGATTGTAAATCAATTTGAAAGATAGAGAATATTGTAGTGAGCTTTATATTTTATTCTATCACCTCATAAATGAGGGCAAAGCTTCTATCACTACAGTTGCTGCTATAACATTTTCAAAGCAAGGTTCATCCATTGCTCCAACTCCAACTCTGATAAAGAGCTAGGTTTTGCTTCACCTTACAAAGAAGAATAGGCTTCGATTGGCCTTCAACAATAGTTGGTTATGCCTCACTAGTAAGAAATTCGTTTGTAAACGGTTACGATTCACCCGTAAGAAATCCGTAGTGAGTTCCCAAGGGACTTTGGGGAGTGGACGTAGGCCGTGATTTGGCCAAACCACTATAAACTTTCTGTGTTATGGTTTGCATTTCTCTATCCCCTATTTCTTTACTTTTGTACATATTTGATTGTTTATATTTGTTGCACACACATATATTGCTTCTGCACTTAGAACTTTGTAAAAAGAGCTTAAAATTGATTAAGTTTGCCTCACAATCCATTCACCCCCTCCTTTGGGTTGTGCTTAGTGGATCAACAAATTTAATAGCAATCACATAAAAGATGTCAAAGGACTCAAGCAGGATATTGAAGCTGCTGTTGACTGTGGATGGGAAGTATTTAAGAATTTGAAAGAAGGACTTCGCTTTGTTGTTAACACAAACCTGGAGATTCTCGAGAAACTTGGCACAAAATATCAAAAGAATAAGGCAAAGATTGAAGTGGCATTGGTAAAAGCTTTGGGTAAAAAGGTTGAGACCCAACAAGAAAATGCAATTAGGAAGAAGAGAGAAAAAGAAGAATTTATTCAAAACTTAAAGGATGCTACCACAAGAGTTGAAGCCCGTGTTCAAAAAACTCAAGCTGCCCCATCCAACCTTCAAGGATCAAGTATAGAACAAGCTCCTTAGTTCAAGCATGAAGAACCTAAGGAAAAAGGTGTTCACTTCAAACTAGTTGAATTGAAGAAGCCTGTTGCTCCAAAGGATGCCAACCCCAAAGGCAAAGAAAAAGGCTAAAAGTAAAACTGAACACGGGGATGAAGCAATGTTTGCATTCTGGAAAGAGCAAGAAAAGAAGGAAGCTCGAACTCAATACAACAAGGAAACAAGTTAATCCATAAAGGAGCAAACCAAAAAGAACAAAGACTGGAAGGCTCATGTGTAAAACCTTGACTGATTTTCTTTTTTCCTTCTTGCTCCGATACACTTTTCGTTTGTGTTTTGCTATGATATACTCTTATTTGTTAATGATGAATGCATGTCCTTGAATGTTTATGGTTAAATGAATGGATGTGTGTGTGCATGTCTTATATTTTCTATGATATTCCATTCTTTAACATATAATGTTTTTTGATCTGTTGCTTCGATACTCTCTTCCTTTCCCTCTCATTTTTGATATGACAAAGGGGGAGAACAGAAAAAGAGCTGCCATGATTGATTTAATTGATCCTAATTCTTAACACAATGATCTTAATCCTCTTTAAACCTAAAGTGAAAGACAATGTTATGATTAAGTTGATCAAGATCATTCTTGGTTGATCTTGGTTGACCCGCTCTACATTAGTAATTTTTGCATAACTTTTGATAAAAGGGGATAGATAACAATCGTTCTCATCAATTTTGATTGATCTAAAAAGAGTGAAAATATAATAGTCAAATAACTGAGATACTCTTTTTGAAAGGAGGAGAAGAAAAAGAAATTTTCAATTCTCTTTAAAATTGTACAATGCTCTGATACATTTTCTCTTATACCTTTTATTCCTCTTGAATTATCTATCTTTTATCCCTATGCACTCCCTCAGGGGGAGCCTTTAACACTTCCATACTTATCATTGCATGACAAATCAAAAAGTTATCAAAATCAAAAAGGGGGAGATTATTAGCTCAAGGGTTACTCAATCAAGTTCTAATTTCGATTAATTCGATTTTGACAATAACAACATATTGATTTAATGATTTCTAATGTTTTAGTTGTGTTTTAGTGAGATATTTTAGGTATTAAAATAGACAAATATTAAAGAAATTGAAGCTCAAAGATAGAAGAAAAAGAAACTTGTTCAAACCCAAAGGTTTCGGCTCATGTATATGAGGAGCCAAATCCTTGCATAAAATCTCTGAGGAAAAGCTAAAGGTTTCGACTCATGGTCATGAGGAGCCAAATCCTTGAGGAGAATTCCTGAGCAAAGGGAAAAAGTTTCGGCTCAGGTCTAAGGGGAGCCAAATATTTGAAGGAAATCTCTGAGATAAGGACAAGGTTTCAGCTCATGCTAGAGGCAAGCCGACTCTTTGAAGTTTAGAACTGAAGAACCTTGTTCCTCAAGAAATGTTTCTACTCATGCCCGAGGGGAGTCGAAACGTTGAAGTTCATCTATGAAGATTTTTGATCCTTGAGAAACGGTTTCAACTCACCAAAGGGAGAGGCATCCCCTTCTATTTATTTTCCAAACGCAACTCTCTGGAAGACAAAGGTTCCACCTCCCCAAGAAAAATTTGCGCCTCTCGAAGAAGATCATAGCCCATCTGAAGATTTGTTTCGGCTCATGGAGAGAGGAGTCGAATCTTTTGATTAAAGACTCAGCAGCCAACTCTCTTGAAGCCCAAGGTTTCGGCTCCCCAAGAGAAGGTTTTGACTCGTGAAGAAGTTCAAAATGCCTATCCAAGAAAAGGTTCCAACTCATTGGGCGAATAGGTGAAACGTTTGTTTTGATGATCAAGACCAACTTTTTGGAGCCCGAAGGTTTCGTCTCATCAGCCAATGGTTTCGGCTCTCCACCAAAAGGTTTGAACTCCTCAGAAAAGGTGTCGTTCCTTTCCCACAGATCTGAAAATTCTGAATCGTTATAACGGAAAGATTTTCAAGCATTAAATGCTCCAACGGCTCCCAACGGTTACAAGAAGATGAGAAACTATAAATAAATTATTTTCAAACATTCAAATATGAGATACACTGAAATTAACTGTTTCTTTTGCTTGACCGAACATCAAAGTTCACATTTATTATGTTTCTCTAAAAATTTTCTCAACTCTCATTTACTCACATTTGTTGTAAATCATTTGTAATCTGAGAGTGAGTGAATATCATTTAATTATCATCATTTTTTATTGTAAACAAGAGTGAGTCACCCTTTATCCTTTGAGTGAGTTAAAATCTCAAAGAAGAACTCAAGAGAGATTAGAAGAAAAACAGGGGATTATTTTTCAGAGAATTCTTTTAAGGTTGGAAAATTTGTAAAGGCTTGGAGTGTGCCCGATTAAACATCCAATATAGTGAAAATCTAAAAGGAAAGCTTGAGGAGTGGACGTAGGCTTGGAAGAAACCAAACCACTATAAATCGTGGTGTTGCTTTGGACCAACAATTGGTATCAGAGCCTTGGCTCTTCTCTTGACTTCACATCACTATTTGAGTTAAGATCCTATGACAACCTCTTGCATTACTTTTCCAGCATCTGAGGGATAGTCCACATCTAGACCTCCTCTTTTCATAGGTACCAACTATACCATTTGGAAAGTTGGGATAAAGATCTATATTCAATCTATTGATTATGATCTCTGGAATATTATTATGATCGGACCTAAACAACCTACCAATGTTGTAGAGGGTGAGAGAGTTCCTAAACCTGAGGCCGAATGGAATGAGGCTGATATTAGAGAGATCACAAAGAATGTAAAGGCTATGAATATTCTGTTTTGTGCTTTAGATTCAAATGAATTTAATATACTTTCATCTTGTGATACCGCCAAAGAGATATGGGATAGAATAGAGGTTACCCATGAAGGAACCAACCAAGTAAAAGAATCAAAGACCAGTCTCCTAGTTCATAATTATGAATTATTCAAAATGAAAGAAGATGACACTATATCTGAAATATTTACTCGTTTCACTAACATTACTAATGGTTTAAAGTCTCTTGGTAAGATTTATTTCAATGCAGAATTGGTGAGAAAAATTCTAAGGTGCTTACCTGAAAAATGGGAAGCAAAAGTCAAAGCCATCTAAGAGGCAAAGGACCTCACATCACTGAGCTTGGAGGAGCTACTTGGTTCTCTCATGACACATGAGATGAACAAGAAAGTTAATCTTGAGGATGGTAACAAAAAGAAGAAAAAGCATTGCTCTCAAGTCATCCACACATGAAGAAGAATTTGATGAGGATACCTCAAGTGACGAAAATGAAGATATGACTCTTATCATAAGAAAGTTCAAGAGGTTTCTTAGAAACAAAAAACATGGAGGAAAGAAATTCTTCAAGAAGGATGGATACCGAGGAGAAAACTTAAAGTTTAAAGGAGACTCTAGAAAAAATAAAAATGTTTTCAAGAAGGACGATATCATTTGCTATGAGTGTAAGAAGCCTGGTCACATCAAAGCTGAATGTCCTCAACTCAAAAAAAAAAAAAAATTCAAGAAGGGCTTTAAGAAAGCAATGATAGCTGTATGGGGAGAGAGTGATGACAGCAGCTCTGAAGATGAAAAGGAGGAAAGTGAAGTGGCTAATCCATGCCTCATGGCAATGGAGGATGATGAGATAACTCCTGACCCTTTTTCTTTAGAAGAACTACA
>JAULLG010574072.1:0-10006 GCA_035668355.1 Sarracenia leucophylla | reverse complement strand
GAGAAGGTTGTGAAGTCGTCTCAACTGTGTCATGGATCTCTAGAAACTATACCACAAAGTTTCGTTCGGTAATAAATCTGTCCATCTCATATGCTTGTAGGTTTTCGTGAAAAACATGCTTTAAAAACCGTTTTTAAACTTCCGCTGCGCCGGCTCCAACAATTCAATCAAGCTCCACTTTGATTTTGACATATAACAACTAATTGATTTTGTTGTTACTAATGTTTTAATATATGTTAGTAAGAATTTTTCAGGATATAATGGCCCTAAAAACAAATTAAATTGAAGTACAGGCTTTCCACTGAAATATAATCTTACAAAATAATTGAAGAAGTAAGGGTTGAGTCGACCCCCACACCTTTTGAGTCGACCCCTATTTAGTTGAATCGATCCCTACCTAAAGAGAGTCGACCCAACTTAATTCTCTATACTTTGAAGTTTGAGTCGACCCTTACACTACTTGAGTCGACCCCTATATTACGTGAGTTGACCCCTACACTGCTTGAGTCAACCCAAAGTCATATTGATTCGATCCTTGCACCTCTTGAGTCGACCCAAAGACTCCTTGATTCGATCCCTCAGCACTTTGAATCGACCCATATCAAACTCTCTCTGGATCTTAACTTGAGTCGATCCTTAGACTGCTTGAGTCGAATCATGATATGCATGATTCAAATCTAAGTATGCTTGAGTTGATTCCAAGACTTCATGATTCAATCCCCAAGACACAAAATGTTTTCATGAGTTGATCCTAAAACTTGTGAATCGAATCAAGTGAAACCTAAAGCTACATTGAGCCGAATCAAAGAGTGGTTGAGCCGATTCAAGAAGAATATGAGTCGACCCTAGATATGCATGATTTGACTTCTGAACAAAAATTCAAATCACTGAAGACTTCAATGGCTATTTTCTCAGAATTAATGGCTCCATTTAATGCTCCCAACGGTTCCAATAATCAATGCATATATAAGGAGTAATGTTTGAAGACTCAAATGCTGGAGAATTTAAGACTGTATTGTTCCATTGAACTACCTCTGGAACATTTATTGAGCTTGCATTAATACTCCCCTACTGCTACTAAGAGCTTCCCCAGTTCTTTAAATTTCACATTCTCTCATTTATTGTACACCTATTGGGAGTGAGTGATAATCTTGTAGTGAGCTTTACTGTGTAAATCATCTCAACCATGGAGAAAAACATCACACAAACTTCTCTCTACTGTAAATTTCTAGAGGTTGCTATTCACTTGCAAGAATAAGAGGTTTCGCTTGGCCTACAACAAAGTCTGTATTGGGGCTTCAATTCGCCCATTCAAGAATCCGTATAGTGGATTAAAATTCCCAAGGTGCTTGGGGAGTGGACGTAGGTCAGGAGGACCGAACCACTATAAATCTGTTCATATTTCTTCCCTTAACTCCTTTATTTTTCTATACATATATTTTGCTGCTATCTATTAAATAGTTTTCAAAAAAAGAGGTAAAAAGTTTTTTAAAAGTTTACTAATCAACCCATTTACCCCATTTGGGTTGATATTTGGGACAATAAATGCTTCCAACAGTTAGAAATGCAAGAGACAATATAAAAGAAATAACTTCTTAGTATTTTCGAAGACAACTAACAAAAGAGAAAAACACTTAAAGCTCTGAAAGACAAATAATTTTACTGTTCTATTGCTCATTCATTTCATTTCTGAATTTTCTAGATCCTTGTCTCATCTCTCATTTATTATAAATCTTTTTTAAAATAGAGTGAGTGATTCTCATTTATTGTATGAGCGATATAGTGTTGTAATCCTCTCATTCAAAGAGAAAACCAAAATACAACGTCTGCAAAGTTCGAGGTTACTCTTCACCTTATAAAGATGTCTAGAGGTTTCTCTTTGCCTTATAAAAAAGATGACTGGAGGTTTCTCTTCGCCTTATAAAGAAGAAGATTTATACTGTGGTATTCAATTCACCCACTGAAGAATCGAGTTAGTGGATTGCAAATTCTCAAGGCGCTTGGGGAGTGGATGTAGGTTAGGAGGATCAAACCACTATAAATCATGTTTGCAACTTCTTTCCCTTAAATTATTTATTTTTCTGCATTTAGTTATTCATCTTATTTTTGAACATTTATTTTTTTAAGGAGTTTACAAAAGTTTTTAATTGTTTTCCAATCAACCCATTCACCCATTCACCCCCCATTTGGGTTGATTTTTGGGGCAACAAAAATTTTGGAGGCACAACATCACAATCAGGAATCAGAATTCATTCGAAGATGCTTGATATGAGAGGAATCCGAGCTAGGCTTGACTATTAGAGAGAACGGGTAATTATTATTCCAAGATCGACGATTTGTCCCAAACACCAAAGGGTTGTGAGAAAAAGTATTCCAAGAATTTCATAGGTCTCCATTCGTTGTCCACCTGTGAACAACAAAGATGTATCAAAACTTATGAAGACACCGCTGGTGGGCAGGGATGAGGAGAGATATAGTAAGCCACGTAGCCAGATGCCTATCTTGTCAACAAGTTAAGACCAAACATCGGAAGCCTAGAGGAACCCTACAGTCTCTGGAGATACCTGAATGGAAATGGGAACACGTAACTATGTACTTCATGACATAGTTACCAAGGTCTCCTTAGAGACATGACGGTATTTGGGTGATAGTAGATTATCTTACGAGGACTACACATTTCATGCCTATTGGACCTTGTAACACTTTGGAGATGCTAAGTCGCAAGTATATATGGGAGATTATATACGTTTGCATAAGATTACAGCATCCATAGTATCTAATCAAGATTCACACTTCACCTCCCAATTTTGGCAGAGCCTACAAACTGCTTGGGAATAAAACTTTGTTTTAGCACTACATTTCCTTCACAAATCGATGGAAAATCCAAACAAACCATTCTGACATTGGAGGACATGTTAAGAGCTTACATGATGGAATTCAATGGTAGCTAGGAAAAGAACTTACCCTTGCTCGAGTTTGCCTATAACAATAGCTACCAAGCTAGCATTGTTGTGTCCCCATTTGAAGCACTTTATGGATGACCCTATAGATCCCCTATATGTTGGACTGAAGTAGGGGAAACCAGCTTGTTAGGGCTAGACCTGGTGTGACAAACCAGTGAAAAGATTTAAGTAATCAAGCAACAACTCCTCATAGCTCAACAGTTAGAAAAGCTATGCAGAACAATGATGAAGAACACTAGTGTTCAATGTAATGGACCACGTGTTTCTCAAGATTCGACCTCGACGAGGAGTTATTTGGTTTAGGAAGAAAGGAAAGCTATCGCCCCGATATATCGGCCCATTTGAGACCACATCTACCGCCTCAACTCTCAAGTGTCCACAATGTGTTCCATGTCTTAATGCTACGGAAATACGAACCAGACCTAAGTCATACCCTTAACTGGGAGGAGATTCAGGTTGATGATGATGTAATGTTTAAAGAACAAAAAGTTAAGATCATGGACCATCACGAAAAACTTCTATGAGAAACGATCATCCCACTCGTGCATATACTATAGTAGGACCGCGGAGTTGAAGAATTCACTTACGAACGAGAAAACGACATGCGAGTTAACCACCCTCAGTTATTTCAAAAAGAAGTATGATCCTAAAATTTAGATGACGAAATTTATTTTAAGGGGGTTAGATTGTGAGAGTCCCAATTTTCATAATTGATTTAATCAAATTATTATTCACAAATGAATGTAGAAAATTAGAATTTCCCACGCTTGGCTTATTGAATAATTGGGATTTACCCTAAAACTCTAGGAGTTGAAGAGATATATATTCTAATAAAATTAACTATAATACATGTTCCATAACCAATTAAAGGAAAGATTAAAATCCAAAAATTATAAAGAATAAAGTTCAATTTTAAGATTAATTAAAATAATAAGAATTAAGCTTGTAGCATACCTGTAACATTTTTTTATCTAATATTAAACATGTAAAATTAAATAAAAAGGATGTAATAACTTAATTCTAAGTTAGAATTAATAATTATATATGACATATAGCAAAACAATTATAACTTAATACATTACGGCTCAACTTTACTTTAATTTTGCACAATTTGATATAAAAACTTAATTTGACCCAAAATTCGGCATGTAATTAACAAAATAGCAAAATAATAATAATCAATCACGAAAAATAAAATTTTAACATAAAGTTACTAAATTAATTCAATCTTAATCAAAATTTAATTATAAATATACATTAAGAATATTATTTGATATAATACTTAAAACTAGTGTACCAAAACTACCATAAATATATAATATAACTCAATTATACACAAAATATACTTTTCAGCCCAATTAATCTGTAGCTGAGAGCCCCTCATGACACACTTACACAACATATTTGGTTGCTTTTAAGTCTAGTTAGAGGCCACTTTCAATAAGTTCAAGCTTAGCATCATCATCTTCATTATTTTTTTCATTTTTAGCCTACTTTTAAGGTAAGAAATCACATATCTATACTCTTATTTTTCATTTTTGATAACTTCTTTGGCTCAAATGGTGCTTGAAGGTTTAAGCTCCCTGTTCTTGTTCAAGAAATGAGGTTTTGAGCCTTTTTCACAAACCACTTATTCTTACTTCGAATTTTTGTTTTCTTTTTCATCTAAGATTACAAACATGGCCTATAATTCATGCGTAAATAATATTCATGAAAGATATGGCCATGCATGTAAGGATCTTGAGGCAAAAAGATAAGAAACTAAATATTTTCAAAACTGTCCAGTGGTTTCTTCCTTCAGAAAATCTGAAAATGGCCAACAAATTTAACATATCTAGATTTAATCACGTCATCTCGAATTTTTTTGGGACTTCTGAGATGTGTCCTTAATATGCATGATTTCTCTTGAAGCCAAAATAACTTTTTTTATATTTTTAGAATTTCATACACAAATCTGGTCCAGAACGTCACTCTGGACTAGCAACATCATTTGAACATGATTTCATGTACCGATATCCATTTTGAGTAAAACCCATCCTAGAAGTTAGATTTATTTCTTAGGGTTTAACCTAACTAGAATCACTCAAAAAACTTTTGAAATGAACAAGTAATGGCGTTTTTATGTAAGGGTGCCAAATTTGGACACCTTATGGTGTTATTTTTCTAATAAATAAAATTCTAAAACACTTTGTGCAAGGTCAAGTTCCAGAGCTCTATAAGATGTATGTCTATCACTTCAAAAAAATTTAAGATCATATCTTATGTCTATATGCTATTTTCTATTTTTGCAAATGTGGTAGACAGTTTTGTCCAAAACAAAGTTTTGTCCAAGACAAAGTTTTGGTTCAGATTAGACACCTAAATTTAAAACGTTAAAATATGAGCTTTCTGTTCATTTTTTGTCAGAAATTAACCCTGAAAGGTTTTTCAAAACATTTCAAACAAGTGGACTATAAATTTTTAAAAATTATTTCGCTGTATTTTATTTTTTTATGATTTAATCACAATAGCATTGTTATTAAATTCTACTACATTGAGCTAGTTAAATGTTTACCTAATGTGTAGTATGTGTATTTAGACATTAATATGATGTGAAATTGACGTGTAACATATTAATTTGAATTTGCTAAGATTAAGTGTTATGTTAAACACTAAAAATTTTATGGTGTGATGTGAATTTTATAAGTTATAAGTTGATGATTTCAAATATAAAGTTTATGCATTGTCTTAACTTGCTTAGAGGGCCCAACTAAAAGATTTAAATGCTATACCATACCATTCTATATTCTTCTTGTAACATATGTAGTATAAGTTATTTTCCTAAGAATTTAATTAAACTTAAACTTAGGATACTTGAATATTCATGCCAAGAAAAAGTTGGGTAAATTTTGTTTTAGTATAAACTTTAATCTTTTTCATGAAATTGCCTAAATACATGCATACCCATAGGCATATATCTATGTTCCATGTGTAGATTCCATATCCATATTACATGTTACATAATCATACATCATTCATTGGGTGGGCATTGTTGGGAACACATAAATTTTAATGGATAAGAAAATGAATCTTAAGGTTGGCTACTTTTGGACATGTCTCGTGGATACAATGTACATGTCGGTGCTATATGCACATGGATAATTTTCGGTTATATGCTGAGGGCTAAATACTATGATGATTCTATTTAGCTTGAAAATGACTTTTTTGTTGCATTAAACACAAAGTAATAAGCTATATTAAGAAGAGAAGGAAAGTGCTAAAACTTACAAGTTAAAATCTCAAATTAAAACTTGAAAACCATTTTTTTCCGAAACTAAAACCCTTAACTAGCATTTTTTTTGGCAAATTTATTGGATAACCAAACGGCCCCCAAATTTTTCACCCGGCACACCTGTTACGATAGTATACTTAAAAGCCATGCTTTAATGTGTTTTGTTATCCGAGATCCCGAGAATATTAATGATAATCAAATGAGATGATAAGCATATTCGGTTTCATATTTATGGTATGTATGATGTAAGTATGCACTATTCCTATATTTTATCCAGTATTTGACTCGTCGCATGAAACGGTAAAGTTCGGGTCAAAGGTTCTAACAAATATACAAGTAGACTCACAACCGCAATGGACCCGGACTAACCATTGGTACGGTTGTAGCACATCGTTATATTAGTTAATCTTGGCTAGGTCGAACGGATCGAATTCCGGGCATGGAATTTGATGTTCGAACTCGATATGGTAGTACACTTGGAGTTTATTGAGCGGGATCAATAGGATGATCAATTCTATACTGTAGCGATCCGAATTTTTATTAAATTTTTTTAAAAAGGAAAAAGAATTTTCGAGTGGTGTTTTTTTTTCCTTTTTCGGTTGACAAAAATCTAAATTTTACGGGGTTGGTCGATTTAGCTTTTAATTAATAAATTAAATTTTATTAATTAATTAGGCTAATTTTGGGTTATGTTTATATATATATACATATATATATATATATATATAGATATTTGTATAAAATATGTTATATAAATTTAAAAAAATAAAACCAAACTTTTATTTTTTTTTTCTTCTTCTTCTTCTTCTTCTTCGTTGCGAACCAGAGAGGGCGAGAGAGCATGGGAAGAATGAACGGGGCAAGAAGAAGAAGTGAATAGAAGAAGAGAGGACAGGGGAGGTCAGCGGCACCCTGGCGCACCTCCAGCATATCACCATGCCGTCGGTGATGGAGCAAAGTGGGGGAGAAGGGACTGGAACAGCGTCGGAACAGGGGGCAAACCGCGTGCGTGCGCCGCGAGCTCAACCAGCGATTTGAGCTTCGATTCGAGTCATTTCCTTTGGATCACTTCGTAAAAGGTAATCTCCTCGACCTTAAGAACATTTCCAAAAATTTTGTTTGCATCGTTATCAACGTTTTGTGATCAATCGAGACCTAGGATTTGTCGAACACGCCTGGTGAGATTTGTGGATATTTCCATTTTTAGCTTGCTTTTAGCTATTGGATCATGAAATTGAACCTTGATCTAAGTTTCTAAGCTTACTATGATGATTGTGGTTTGATCATTTTCAGTTTTGGAGAAACTGGGGTTTTTGGGTCGGAAGTGGGACCGATTTGGGGGTTTCGGCCTCCAATGGGGTTTATTTTGTAAAATTGACTCCAATTCTGGGTTATTGGTGTCGAATATAGCCTGTGATTAAAGTTTGTTAATTTTTAGACTATGTAGTATTAATTCTCCTTAATTAATTCACAAGATGATAATTGCTTTTTAGTAGTGGATGCGATTTTCGAGACTTTGATGGAACGGCAGCGGACTCGACTTCCTGGTATCATCTCGGTTGCAAGGTAGGGAACGACTTACTCTGGAACTCTACCTGTTATATGTAAGGTTATTTGTTTAAATGTGCATCACACATATAAAAATATGCTTTAGGACTATGTATAACTAGTGCGGGTCTCGAGACCCGGTATTCTTGGAAACCTTTGTAGCTTTCCTTGGCCGGTAATTGGTATATGTGATATCTATCTTTTTAGATATGTGTTAGCATGTTTATTACTTTAAGTTGTGAGTTATGCTTGCTCTGATAGTAACCCGGTAATGATAGGGTCTAGGGTTATGATCATTGATATACGGTAGTTTCCTATGATTAGGAGGATGTTGTAACACACCTATGTGTTTGAGGTTCCGACGGAACTAGTTACTATAGTTTAGTCTTTTATGCTTATAGGGCATAGTATGTTTACATGACTTATCAGGGTTAGGTCATAGCTAGTTATCACGATATCTTTGATAATTATTATTGGTTTCTGATATGGATAGCTGCAATTAAATTTATGTGCAAACTGGGTATTTTCCAAGTTTGGGGTTTTTTTTGGGACAAAAACGGGTTTTGGAGTGACTTTTTCCAAAGCAGACTCGCTTTTCTGGTAAGTGGAGAGGGTTGGACCTTAGGGTTCTAAGACAATACTTTTCGGGTAAATCACGGTTGGCCGAGCAGGTGTTGAATCATAACTTCTACTTTGAAAATCAAACCATTTTCCTTTTTAAAACTAAACTTATGATTTAACAAAGGTTCGGGGGCCATTTAGACCCGAAGTTCCAGGCGGGTGACTCCCTACGTCATGTTTACGACACTCGGTGTCGGGTGGGTGACAGCCTAGTCGGATTGCGACATTCTATGTCGAACGGGTGACGGCCTATGTTAGGTTTACAGCACTTGTTGTCGAGTGGGTGACGGCCTACGTCAGGTTTATGACACTCGGTGTTGGGTGAGTGACGACCTACGTCGGATTGTGACATTCTATGTCGGACTGGTGATGGCCTACGTCAGTTAGAGTTTATACTTGTAATATGAACTGTTAGCCCTTTGTGGCTCATGAGATTGGGTATGAGAATTTCTCACCCATAGGTTGTTGTGTTGCTTATACGTAAGCTATTTGACATCTTGGTGAAAGATATGGTTAGTGCAGTGCCTTCGAGTCGTGACTAGAGGCTTCATGCCTTATAGATCATCTTATGATCTTTTAATTATACCCATGGTTGTGTGTATGGGTTGTGTTGATAAACTTAGGTCTTTATCCCGGGAAGTCGTTTATCGTTTCCTATTGGGCTAGTTAGTAGAGGGACACCTTTGCCTCTTAGCCTGGTTTTTTTGTTGGGGGTTACGTGTTATATAATTTCTTTCGATCTCATATACGTGTACCGATTTTACGGCAGTCACTATTCCTGTGCTTGTTTGTTTAGAGAGCGGTAACTGTTGTTGAAATTAGGATATATATTTATGTGATTATAATGTTTATAAGCTATGGTATGGAACATAGCCTATATTCATGATTTGAGGTGACTGTTTACAGGATATAGACTGCTAGTCTGATATGGTTTATGAGGTTGGGCTTGAGAGCTTCTCGCCCTTATATCGTGTTGTTGTTTACACGTAAACTGCTAATGTCTTTATGATAGATATGGTTGTGCAGAGTTTCTGCTTGTTTTATCGATGTTGGGTGAGGATATTAAGTCAGTTGACTAGGATATATTCCTATTATATATATCCTATTATGGTAGTATGTTATGATATTTGGTATTATATCATGTGGTTGGTTCGATATCCAGTTGAGTATATCAATAGAACTGTTTAGCTTTGTACATAAGCTATCTAAACTTGTGGATATTGTCTTGGTTTAAGGTTTATCGTTTAAGTCTAAGGTTAAGCTTGTCATGCTTGGGTTGTTATTTAAACCTGTTGTATAAATGCTTAGGCTTATATAAATTGATTTGTATAATTCATGATAATGTGGTAAACCGTATTTTGTTGGTTTCAGTTAAATCTTATTTGCCTATCCCAAGTCATCTTCATACATCATGTTTAGCTCTTTTGTAGCTTGTTTCCTATGAGTATGTGGCTCACATTGTCTTTGACAACACAGGTAGGCATGGAGAAGTATAGCAGGCTGAGAACTGACGCAGCAGATGCTTGGTAGAAGCTTAGTTGATTATTTGAGCCTTTTTCAGCTCCTAGCTTATCTTTGGATAGTTGTATGTATTATTCAGATA
>JAULLG010573966.1:0-10009 GCA_035668355.1 Sarracenia leucophylla | reverse complement strand
AATTGGTTCAAGCACGGAATGATAATAAATATTTTATTACTTTTGTTGATGATTGCATGAAATATTGCAAAGTATACTTGTTGAAAAACAAAGATAAGGTTTTGGACAAGTTCGTTCTTTATAAGAATGAAGTTGAAAATCAACTTAGCCGAAAGATTAAAGTGCAAAGAAGTGATCGTGGAGGTGAATATGTCACACCATTTGGTGATCATTTCATCAGACCACTGCTTCATATTCACCACAGCAATATGGAATTGTTGAGCGAAAGAATCGTACCTTAAAGGAGATGATGAATGCTATATTGATTAGTTCTGGGTTGCCTAGGAACATGTGGGGTGAAGCTATTCTCACTGCCAACTATCTCCTGAATAAGATACCTCGCAAGAATGTTGATAAAACCCCGTATAAAATTTGGATGGGGCGAGATTTGACATGAAGGATATGGGACTTGCAGATGTGATTCTGGAAGTCAAAATCTCAAAAACATTTGATGGACTTGTATTGTCTCAAACTCATTACATTGCGAAGATACTTGAGAAATACAATAAGTCTGATGTTGAAGTAGCCAAGACCCCTGTAGATCTAAATCTACATTTATCTAGAAATTCTGATGAGGGTGTGTCCCAATTGGAATATTCTCAGATAATTGGAAGTCTTATGTACCTAATGAGCTGTACAAGACCTGATATCGCTTACTCTATGAGCAGACTGAGCAGATATACGAGTAATCCGGGGGAGGACCACTGGAAGGCCATAATAAGAGTGTACGTTACTTGAGGTACACTAGAACTTATGGACTGCACTATACCAGATATCCAGGAGTACTGGAAGGATACAGTGATACAAACTGGATCTCTGATATGAAAGACTCAAAATGCACGAGTGGATATGTCTTTACTCTAGGGGGTGCAGCAGTGTCTTGGAAATCTTCTAAATAAACTTGCATTGCAAGATCGAAAATGGAATCAGAATTCATTGCCTTAGATAAAACAACTGAAGAAGCATAGTGGCTTCAGAATTTTGTGCAAGATATTCCAAGATGGTCGAAATCTGTGCCTGTGATTTGTATCTATATATTCTGATAGTAAATCTGCAATTGGTCGAGCATAGAATACCATATATAATGGTAAGTCTAGACATATTCGTCGTAGATATAATACCATTAGACAACTACTCTCAAATGGGGTTTCCACACTTGACTTTGTAAGGTTAAAAGATAATATTACAGATCCGCTAACCAAAGGGTTAAATCGAGAGCATGTTGATAAAGCATCAAGAGGTATGGGGCTAAAGCCTATGTTGAGAGTTGGCACAATGGATACTTAACCTAGTTGACTGGAGATCCCAAGATCTAGGTTCAAAAGGGACAACTAAGTTTTGTTCAACTCAGTGTGATCACTGTGGGGGTTCATTCTCCTACCCATTCCTTTGATGCAAACAGTGATACCTGTGAAGGATAAAGGTTAAGAAATGACTTTTAATGACACTTATGCGCTGGATTGCCAAGCGGAGTATTGCAGGATACTCTTAATTAAGCAGTCACCTATGTGAATGTGTAGTGGGGCTGTTTTTACGAGAATTGAGAGGGCTAGATTCTCAAGAGCATTCTCAGAACCAGACGAGTGTTCATGGCCAAAACGAACACAAAAGTGAGAACTGAACTGTGCTAGGAGAAGCTCATGGGTGAAATTTGTTGACTCGATTTACATAATTGGTTGAGCAATTCAAGACATGCAATTCACTAGTTAGCCAGTAAATCCGATGGATTCTCACAAGGGAAGGTTCAAAGCTAAAAACTACTTATCCTATACAGGGGCTAATCTGTTGGTCTCTCTCAGAAGTCAGCGTTGTACTCTGTGTCAGTTGGCATACATCATTCATGTGGGGGACTGTTGGAATTATGTGGGATTGGTGGAGCCTCTTCCCATTCCAACATGTGGGAAATGTAAAGAGGCTTGAGGCTCTCCCTCTCCCCACCTCCCACATTGACTCCCTCGGTTGAATGTGAGTTATGTCATAGACTCTTGGTTTGCATGAGTCTCTTGGCTTGCTTGCTTTGGTGGCCTATAAATTGGAGGCTCCTATGGAACACATGCTACAACACATATACACATATCCTCAAGAAGTCCGGTTCCCTCCTTCGAGTTTCTATTCTTTGTTTGAGAGAGATCAGGCACGGTTCACGTTCTTCGTTCAGTCAAAAGGTGTGCTCCTCCGACTGAAGAGAATCCGTTGTATCTTGGGAGACAGACGCCGGCACAACCTCAAGCACCCATGGAGGCGGCGAATCTGTTTTAAGGACACCGTATGAAATATGGGCCTCGAAAACCTCCTTATCCTTCTTTATTTTTTGGTTTATCTTATTTCAATTGTAATCTTGTATTTGTATTTAATTTCTTCTAATTTCAATTTAATTGAATGAATATAGAAGTTTGAGAATCTGATTTTCCTCCAAAACAGTGCAACAACCACTACCGCCCACCGATTGAGTTTGGGTTGTAAATCTCTCCTCGGAGCCGGAGGTAGGATTTTAACTAATCTATTTCAATACATGTATATGTGATTGAAATCTTAATAGAATTAATGCTTAAAATTTATATGGGGTGTGATATTTAGGAGTTAACTAAAATGTGAATATAATTTGAGACGACGTTGTTTTGTTAGCCTGATGAAATCTTGAACTTGCAAAACCCTTACATGTTTAAGGATTTATATTGGATTATCTAGGCTCGTATTGACGAATTCGGATTTGGTGAATTATTTGAGCCTTGAAGCTATCCTGATGGGTGTGAATTTAATGCGAGCAAAGATTGATTGACCTAAATTTTAGACTGCTGAGTTTGGTTTGAAGATGGATTCTTAAATTGTATCATGATCATAGAGACTAGATTAATGAAAACTAGTGAAACACTTTTCAGTTTGAACTCGGTTTTGAGATTGGGCTAAGAACTGAATCCTTGACTCTTCTTGGATTTTGAATTCGGGTAGAACATTGCCTTTACTTTTAAATTGAATCTTTGGCTGGAGTTTAACTGAAACAAAATCTTGATTGGTTAAGTCTTGGGGTTTCAATATTGAATTTCAAATAAATTGAGAATGAGTTTGTTGCATCTCGTTGTGCTAAGCTTCTTGTCAAAGCTCTCGTGGTTCTAGTACTCTAGATTGACACATACATGCCTTGTATACTTGCAACCATTTTCATGGACACAGTGAAGTTTGAGATTGAAAAGGGAAGGTTGATAATGAATATAAAATTACCTTAAAGAGTGATTAAAAAAGTATACGCACGACTAAAGTATTAAATTTTGGGAAACATTAAAGAAATGTCGTGAATTCTTGAAAGTTAAACCAATATATTGAATAATAAGAAAATAGATAGTAAGTTAAATTGTGGAAATAGGAAATAATGAACTACGAGTAGAAAGGGTAATGAACAAGGAAATGTGTGAACAAATTTTTCAATGAGGATATAAGAAAAAATTGGTTGTGAATACGAAAATAAGATAATTGCATTAAAAGAAATCTCAAATGAAAATGGAAGATGAGTCGATTTATGAAAAGTATGAAATTGAAATAGAAAATGTGAACAAATGAAATTGTGTTGATTATTATGAGATATGATCGTGGAATTTGTGCCATGTTGGTAGTTATTTTATTACTTGAATTGAAAATTGGACATGTGCATGTGAGAAACTGTGAGAGTATATGATTGTTTGTATGATTCACTGTTTGGTATTTGGATTGATCCCTTGAGAATGATAATATGATATAGAATTATTTACATAAAATATGTTGAGATTCAGAAGATGCGCTTGAAATTGACATAAATAGATGATTAAATAATTGATAAACAGTTTTACAGTTTTTGAAAAATCAAAAGGTTCCAGCTCTCCAAGAAACATTTCGGCTCTTGAGCAGAGATAAAACAGTTTTCCAAGAAACATTTCGGCTCACTGAAGAAACGTTCCTTCTCACTAAGCGACGACGACCAAAATCGCGATTTCGATTTCGTGATTTTTCAAAAAAAAAAAAAATGATTTCGAGCTGGCACAGGATGCAGATAAAGAAATGGTTTCATGATTTTTCATGAAGAAATAATTTCAAACAAATGATCTGGAATGACGATCGATTTCGATGAACTGGAATGACGATTGACAAAGAAAACGATCTAGGCGTCGGTGGTGAAGCGCCGGTGTCAGAGGTTAGTGGTGGTCCGGCATCGACAGAGGGAGAAGATCGAGAGGGATCGATCGATCGGGAGAGGGAGAAGAAGGATCGATCGGGAAAGACGAAGCAGGTTGCGCGTCGTTGGTGATGCACCGACGTCGATGGTGTAGCATCGGCGTTGGTTGGAGAAGACGACGCTTGGTCGATATTCAGAAAAGGGTCGGTTAGGGAAGAAGACGCGCAGTGTTACAGAAAAGGTTTCGGCTCCTCCAAAAAGGTTTCGGCTCTTATCCAGATAATTCAATCTAAAAAAATGAAAACGTGATTTTGGCATTTTCAAAATTTTTAGTTTTGAACCGAAATTTTAACTCACTTTTTTAAAAATTTTGAATTTTTTTTCAAAAAAATGTTACCGAACACGTTTTCAAAATTTTCAGAGTTAAAATTTTTCGAAAACGATTTTTGGAAAATCGTTCCAAACGGGACCTAAGTAATTGGTAGGATTGGCTATGATTGTATGAGTTAGAACATGATCGTGTGAATTTGGATTTGCTTGTGTGAATTCGAATGTGATTGTATGAATCTAAATATGATTGCGTAAAATTGAATATAATTGTGTATATTGGATAAAGTTATGCAGACTTGAACATCATGATGTGGATAACATGAATGCTTGATATAAAAGAATTAGTATTATGAAAATTGTAATTTATGAATGATTCAATTGAATAAAAAATCTTAAAGTTGTGATTATGCAAGTGTAAAATAATCGAATCTTATTAAAATAACTTGTTTGACTTATTCAATTGAAAATTGTAATGGAGCACTTGCATAATCTCTTTCATGTATCATCTTTCTGAAATAGTTTAGTTATTTTCCTATTCTTAGCTCAGCCCAAAGTTCAAGACAAGTGAGTTTTATGCTTTCTGAATTTGAAGACATAACTTTAAGGGTGTACATGATTTTTATGCATGAGAGGTACGGGGGATGCAATGTATAGTGATATGATTGGGTTAGAATAACATAATTTTAATTTTGATTAGAGATTTTATTAATCTAATTTTTAAATTTGTCAATAAATAAATTTAAATAGTTAAAAAAAACTCAAGATGTTACATAAATCAACATATATTCATAATAGAAATCATTAATAGTATGAGAATCTTACCTTGTAGACCAACACTACTCGCAACTTCGTAGTCTAGACGATCCATCGACACGAAACATTGACGAGGTGCATCACGCTTTGTTTCCACCCAAGTCTATAGGGCACTAACGTCAATATGTCTTATAGAAGGAACCCTAGTGGATTTTCTAGAATTTTTGTACCGGTAATTCGCAATTTAGAGAAAGAGGTCAAATTTTAAGGCCATCAATTTTTGAAAACGATTTCCCGACTGATCGCTCGAGCAGACCCAGGATCGCTCTGGCGGTCATTGTTGGGATGTAATACTTACAAATTTTAAGTAGATTATGAGTTTCACCACTTTTTTTACTTTTGGAATTAAATAACTAATTAATTTACCCAAAATAACTTTTGGAATTAAATAACTAATTAATCATATACATACGTATCGAGTTATCACAACTTTCCTTCTTTTTAGGAATTTTTTTCTCGAATTCGTCACCCTTCAAGACTCAAATAACTTTGGATATTTTTCTCGCATATCAGATTCTCATTCATAAGTTGCTTCTTCTATGTCATGTGTTAGTATATTGACTATTTTCGGGTTAGTTACAAAACCATTGTATCTGTACCTTTAATTTTAGGTCTGAGAATTTGGGTGTTTGTGTGTAGGTTCTCTGTCCAATTCACAATTAGCAGATCCACTTCGAATCCGGTACGAGGTATATGGATCCCTCTACATGCATATATATTTATATTTCATTCATTTTATCATATGCTTTATGAAGATTGTGTGTCTAGATGCATCAGATAATTTATGGTTATACCATGAATTCTGGGTACTGGTGCCCGAAGGGGGTTCGAACCCTTTAAGAGCACCTTTGAGCACTCAAAGAGCGCTAGAGCAGCAATGAACATCTAATTTAATTTGTGTCTTTCTCGTTTAGCCAAGAGTCGGGATATTGAGATTCCCGTAGAGCACCCATAGTGCGCTCAAACGCCTCTTATTTAATATCCTATTTTCCTTCATAGAGAGTTAAGGATTTGTGGCACCTATGGAGCACCTGTAGAGAGCTTGAGCTCTCTGGTATATCTCTCATCTCTTCACATTGGTGCGAGTAGACAAAGTCTGTAATCTTTAATCGTGCTCCAAGAACGCTCGAGTGTCGTTGTGTTTTTCTATAAAAACACATTTTATTGCAGTTAGGGTTCGAGCCTTCATTTTGAGAGAATCTGCTGAGTGTGTCTTCAGCTTTCCCCTTCTCTCTTGGTCTCCCTTCATCCTTATGCTTCTCTTTCACCATTGAAGCTTAGTGTGGGTGTTATTAAGGTATTTATAGATTCATTATGAATTGTATGTTTTAATACCTCATTTTATCTATTCATCAACTGTCTTATACACACACCTTTCATCACTAAACACACATCGACCAAGGTGATTTGGAACTGTCGTTGATACAGAGATCGGGAGTTGCTCCCGTAGTCACTAGAGGATCAAGAAAGGTGATCGGGGAGCTGTGCCAACAATACGGAGTTAGGCATCAATGGGGTATATGAGTATAAGTCATTTTCTTGTATTTTGATAACCTTCTTGGTTTGTAGTAAAACTTATTTGTGTTGGTGCCGTGGTTTTCATCCCGGGGATTTATCTTAGGGTTTCTACGTAAAATTGTGTGTTACTTTTGTGATTGTTGTTGGATTGGGTTTATATTATTATTGCTGATTTACTAACTCACCAATTAGTTAAGGTAAAAAATTAACTCTACAAGTTAATTTGATTAATTTTTAATTATATCAGTATTAAACCTATTCATCTCCTTCTAGGCACACACACACACACATATATATATATATATATATATATATATATATTTGATTCATAGCTAATTTCATTTGGTATCAGAGCAAGGCGCTGAATTTTAGGTCTATCCACCTGAGTCGATCTTTTAGCTATTATAAATCCTGAGTTAGAAAGATAGGGTCTTTCTATAACTCGTCTACTGTGTTTTGATAACTTTAATTATCCCTACTAGAAAGCTAAAAGAAGGCTTTCCTTAACTCCATGTGTAAGGACTCGAAACTTTTTTTTGTTTAATAGTATAAAGCCATGGAATTTTGATAATTTATTTTTTCATACTTGGATATTTTTTAAAGCCAAAAAAATGGTTACTGATGAATCATTTGAAGGTGGGTTTTAAAGGCTTAAAGAAATATTTTCTTTTGTTACAGTATGAGTAGCCTCTTTTTTTTTTTTTTTTTTTGATAACGGAGGAAGCACCTCAAAGTAGGACCCTTTAGACTTCTTGATGATAAAACATCTGGATACCTACAATTACCTGCAAATCACAGGTATTAATTAAAAAAATTAAAATTTTGTTTAACATGTTATTTTGGTATATATATATATATATGTATGTATATATCTATTTATTTCAAAAAAGAAAAGAAAAATGTTTCCAAACGCGCACAAGTTGGGCAAGCAGAGAATTGTTTCGATTTCAGAGAGAAACATGGGAGAAAAGGGGAAGGTGGAAGAAGAAGGAGAAGGAGGAGGAAGGAGAAGGACTGCCGACCACCAGTGCACCACCTGGCCGCCAGCGACGGCGGGAAGAGGGTGCAAGAGAGAGAGAGAGAGAGAGAGAAACGGGAAGGACAATACCGTTCGATCCCACGCACTATGATAGTCCCATTTGTTTCGATTTTGGTTCGATTCCTTTTATTTTTCTTCAATCGAGGTAGGATTCTAGGCCCTATAAATCGCTTTATGTATATAGATTGTGGATTTATTCATGTTTTACGGTTAAAATTTACTTTGAGCATAAATCTTGCATTACACCTAGGGTTTGGGTTAAAAAAATTTGAAATTGATGCTTGAGACATGAAATTAAATCTTGTTGGAATAATTCTATCTTTCTAGACTGTGGTACATTGAACCAATTTTGCAAACATGAAACCTAGGGCTTGGATTGAAAATTTAAAAAAAAAAAATTGGAGTTTTTGTGAAAATTGGGTATGTTTTGTGAAATTGATGGATTTTATATCAAATTGGTATAGAAAGGAACCTACTGTTCAAATTTGAGAATTTTTGGATAAATGAAAGTAATTTTCGTTAATAAATCGATAAGTTGGTAAATGGGTTTTTTTGTTGAACCATTGAAATCTTAAATTTAAAATTAATAAAATTGTGTTTTGGTGAGTTTAGATAATTGGTACTTGGTACAAATATATGTAGAACACGTTTTGTGGGTTTGGGGCTTTATGTCAATTTTTAAAAAAATGGGTTTTTCACACCATTTGGGTAGTTGATGTTTGAACCTTGAATGGGATAACATGTTATACACTTGTATAAAACTTGAAATCTTTTGGAAATTGGTAAAGAAAATCCACCATGATGGATATGAAAATGGGGAATGGGTTAAGTGTCGGATGATGGAAAATGGTGAACTATGTTACACAAAACTTTTTATTTTCAGGTGCACAGCCTACGGAATGGGTTCTTCTACCTCTAGGCCATGAAAGTGTAAAATCATATTTTCTTCGGAGTTGGGCTGTAAAAATGTTTACCATGCACGATGGTAATTCTTTACTGCCATGCATAATGGCGAGGAAGGTGGTTGTGGAGCTTCGGGTGGCGTATTGATAGAGCATATATTATGGCGGTTCGGTGGTGTATTAGAGCATTTGTATGTTATGGAGGTTCGGTGGCATGTTGTGAGGCGATCAGTTGTGGCCTGTGGGGGTTCGGTGGCGTGTCGATAGAGCGTGTATGTGTGTATATGGGTATGTGGGTATGTGGATGTAGGCATGAGTTGGAAAATAAAGGTGGTTTTAGATATGTGGGTGTATGTGTGATATGGGTGGGAATGTTATGGTGCAGAGGAAATGTGGATTAATGTGACAATCCTTATTTTAGGTAATGAAACTAAATTATAAAAAGACTCACCTAGTAAAATATTTTTTCAATAAAAGTGAGCATGTGATATTTAATTTCAAAGAAAATGAGTTGAGTTATATTTAAAGCTTTATTACCTGTGCATATCACATGTCATCCATGCATATCATATCTATTACTCTACTATTTGGGATCAGCCATGTTCTTAACAATTTTTTCAGGTTAAGCTGGAAAAAGTTTTGAAGACCAAAGTAAGGACAAGAAAGAAGCATGACTTTTGACATCACAATATATATATATATATATTAATCCCATTGTCTCTTTATTTTGGATGATTGTATCCTTATAACTATATTTTTGTTTCTTTAAAAAGTTGATTATAAGGCCATAAGATCAGTTTCATTTTTTTGCATGCATGTGAGCTATCGATGAGTTAGAATAATTTGGTTGTGCCGTGGATCGGCTTGTGGTTGCTTGCTGTGGATATATTTATTTTCTTACAGGTGATCTTCATTTGAGGACAATCCAAAAATAGGGAAAGCTCTGCCAAAATTTTTAAAAAATCCCAGAGTTAGAATATTTTTTTTAAGAAGTTTTGAAATGAACATAATTTTGTTATTTACAGGTTATAAAAACGTTATTTTGATATTTAAGGAGAACGCTTTTAAATAAATCTTATGGCGTAATCGGGTTGGGTTTCAGTTTTTAATGTTTATTATTATTTATTTTAATGTTCCGAATTAGGGGCATTACAAGGAAAATACTTCTCTAAGAAGAACGTAGATAAGGTTGCCTACGTACCCTCAACAGTGATTTTCACGAAT
>JAULLG010573645.1:0-10013 GCA_035668355.1 Sarracenia leucophylla | reverse complement strand
GCACACACACACTAACACATATAAGTTTGACTATGCCAAATCTGTATCAAGCATACTCAATAAGTTAAGCAGTGCGGGTGCGAGAAAAAAAGGATTGTCGAATAGGGTTATCAGTAACCTAATTCGATTTTCAGCAATCCATATCATAAATATGGGTAGACTATAGTGCAAATGATATTGGAGACTCAAGACACAAATCGAGTTTAGGGTCAGGAGTTCAGTCAAGACCTTTAGTGGAATAAGTCTTGGTTCGTACAAGAAAGGATCTAACTCATGGATTGAGTTAGGGATATCCGATTTTCTCGTACGGTTAGCCCGAGTCCTATACTTTCTCGTGATCTCTCACGCAACCCAATTATATGCGTGGAATATTTCTTGTTGTTTTCTATAATTATTTAATTTAATTCGATCGTCGGTCTTTTCACCGGGATGGTCGGGTATTAAATTAAATAATCAAGGGCGTTATTGGTATTTGGCACACCTAGAGATTTAATCCCTAAGTGGTCGGCCCTAGGAAACTATATTTACATAATTATTTTTTAAGATATATCTTTTATATCTTGGGAACAAAATAATAGGAATGTAGATATGGTTTTGGAGAGATTTTAGGAAGGAAAAATATTTTTTTTTTCTCTCTCTCTCTCTCTCCTCTCCCTTATGACTGGCCACCCTATGGGATATTTTTATATATTTAATTTATATATATATATATATATATATATATATATATATATTGTGTGGAATATATGGAAGGGATATATGTGTATCTCCAAAATATATATATGGATATATGATAAAATAAGTGAGAAAAAAATACATAAGTTGTGTGCCAAGGAACCCTAAGCCACCGGCCTCTCCTCTCTCCTCTTTGCTTCTGTTTTTTTTTTTTTGTCAATTTTGAGGGTTGGTGTGTGAGTAGAAACCAAGAACAAGAAGGATCCTCGATTGGATACGGTGTCCACACTCCGTGGTTGTTGTAGCGCATCTGGGGCATAGGCGAGAAGGTTATATACATATATATTGTGCGGAATATATGGAAGGGATATATGTGTATCTCCAAAATATATATGCCTGGATATATGATAAAATAAGTGAGAGAAAAATACATAAGTTGTGTGCCAGGGAACCCTAAGCCGCCGGCCTCCCCTCTCTCCTCTTTGCTTCTTTTTTTTTGCAATTTTGAGGGTTGGTGTGTGAGTAGAAACCAAGAACAAGAAGGAGCCTCGATTAGATACGGTGTCCATACTCCGTGGTTGTTGTAGCGCATCCGGGGCATACGCAAGAAGGTCACTACTCTCTACTCAACATGGAACAACCGAAACTTTGCTACAAAGTTTCAATCGGTATATTTCGTATCCCGCCTTATATTTGTTTTGCTTTTTCTTGAAAAACGTGAGATTACGATTTTTATGGCCCCATAATCGATCCAAACAATATTAAAAAAAAACTTCTGCTGCGCTGACTCTAACAATAATAAGGGCTTAACAAGTATAATCCTTGGAGGATATACAAGAACCTTGATAACACTGAAGGAAATTGGCTTTAACTATGAAGGAGAAGCATAAGGGTGAATGAAGGCCTAGAGAGAGGTTGGAGGAAGGAGACACACCAGTAAAAATCTCTTTAGCAAAAAGGTTCAACCCTAGCTGCCATTAAGCTGTGTATATATAGGAAAATACACCGGTTCTAGAGTGTTGTTCGAGCGCACCGCAAACGCTATAATGCCCACGAGTGCACCGCAGGACAATTGAAGATGATAGACTTTTTCTGCCCGCGTGAATAAGAGTCGTTAGAGTTTCAAGAAGAGTGATCCTTCATTCAAAATTTCCTTTACCAAGGTTAAACCTATCAATAAAAACCCCATAAATGAATGACAATCCAAGAAGAAAGCTTTTCACGATAATATGAGACCTCCTCCAATGGTAAAACACCCTTATAGAAAAGTTCTTTATTTCTATTATGACTATAGAATGCCTCTCATAAGGAAAATACCTTACAAAACTAACCCGTATGGAGCCAATATAGGATAGGTATCAGGAAACATTGTTCCAAATCAAAATGCAGGTACGTTTGAAGTTGCTTACCGACAAGGATGAATGGTTCTTAGATAGTGGGGGTTCAATACACATGACATGAAATGCTAATTTCTTCAAAACATTAAAACCTAAATGTGGATGATTGGTCACTTTCGACAATAACTCTAAAGGTAAAGTTGTGGGACTTGGCGACATAGGTAATAACTCTTCTCTTTGCATTAAAAATATTTTTCTTGTACATGAATTGAAATATAATTTGTTAAGCATTAGTCAATTATGTTATAATGGTCATAATGTTTCTTTTATTGCAGATATATGTATTATGAAAAAAATTGAAGATTTTGTATTTGTTGCTTATAGAAATCATAACCTATATACCATTAGTCTTGATGATTTGTCAAACCAAGATGTAAAATATTTTATGGCCTATGATGAAAATAGTTGGTTATGGCATATAAGACTTGGTTATGCAAGCATGGATTTAATCTCAAAGCTTTTTAAGAAAAAGTTGGTTAAAGTTTTATACTAAACTAATTTTATCAAATATAAAATCTGCAATGCATGCCAACTTATAAAGCAAAAGAAAACATCTTTCAAAAAGAAAAAGGGATATTTCTACTTCTAAACCATTACAACTTCTTCATATGGATCTTTTTCGACCAAATAGAGTTGTAAGTCTTGGTGGCAAATTGTGTACTTTTGTTATTATTAATGATTTTACTCGATATATTTAGGTGCTTTTCTTGTCACAGAAAACTGAAGCACACACTCACTTTACTAAGCTTTATAGGAAGTTGCAAAATGAAAAAGGTTATTCTGTCACTAACATGGAAGCAATCACGATAAATAACTTGAAAACGAAGACCTAGAATTTTTTTTAATGAACACGGTATTAAACACATCTTTTCTATACCCAGGACACTAAAACAAAATGGAGTAATTAAACGTAAAAATAGATATCTTCTAGAAATGACTAGAACAATATTTAATAAACACAATTTGTCAAAATATTTTTGGGCTGAAGTCATTAAGAGTGCTTGTTATGTTATGAATTGTGTTATGCTTAGACCAAAATTTGGTAAGACGCCATATCAATTGTGGATGGGGTGTAAGCTAATATTGCTTATTTCAAAAAATTTGGGTGTAAATGTTATGTATTGAATGATAAATAAATTCTAGAAAAATTTAATGCAAAATCGGATGAAGGTATTTTCTTATGATATTCTTTGACTAATAAAGCATATAGAATTTATAATAAAATAACTCTTATTGTAGAAGAATCAATGCATGTAGATTTTGATTAATCAAACCCCTTCCCAAAAAAAGCTGATCAAGCTGATGATCTTAACTTAGTTGGAGAAGGAGTAAATAATTTTGACCTAAAAGGAGGTGAACCGCTTGAATTCAATAAGGATGAGAACCAAAAGGATCCAAAGAAAAGTAATGATCCAATCAATGGATCCAATTCACTTCCTCATACATGGAGATTGGTGAATGATCATCCAATGGACCAAATCATTGGTGATCCTTCACGTGGTGTTACCAGAAGGTTTAAATTATTTAATGGATGTTGTCATTTTGCTTTTGTTTCTTATATATAACTTATTAACATTGATGAAGCAATTGGTGATGAAACATGGATGCTTGCTATACAAGAAGAGCTAAACCAATTTAAAATGAATGAAGTTTGTAACCTTGTACCTAGGCCCAATGACCATACTATCATTGGCACCAAATGGGTCTTTTGGAACAAAAATGATGAGTTTGGAAATATCATTAGAAACAAAGCTAGGTTGGTAGCCTAAGAATTCAATCAAGAGAAGGGTATTAATTATGATGAGACTTTTGCACCTGTAGCTAGACTTGAAACTATCCGCATGTTACTTGCATTTGCATCTTACAAAATTTCAATCTATTTCAAATGGACGTTAAAAATGTTTTTTAATGGTTTTATTAAAGAAGAAGTGTATATAAAAAAAAACACCCGATTTTGAAAATCTCTTATCCTGACCATGTTCATAAATTGTCAAAAGCTCTTTATGGTTTGAAACAAGCTCCTAGAGCTTGGTATGAAAGATTAAGGGGTTTTCTTTTAGAAAATGGTTTTTGAAATTACAGCTACGAACCACTTATGTAAACCTAGAAGGGGGTGATTAGGTTTAAAGCCGATACAATTAATAGTTAGTCCGATTAATGTATAAAATTAATCCTAGACCCTAACAAACTAATGAGTTTGTTCAACCGACAAAAATAGTATTAACTCCAATCCAACAATAACTAAAAAATTAGCACTCACGATTTTACGTGGAAACCCTAAGGTAAATCCCCAGGATGAAAACCATGGTACTAACACAAAAATATATTTTATTACAAACCAATAAGGTTATCAAAATACAAGAAAATGACTTATACCCATATACCACATTGATGCCTAACTCCGTTATTGTTGGCACAGCTCTCCAAATGCCTTCCTTGGTCCTATAGTGTCCATGGGAGCCACTCTTGATCTTCGTATCAACGATGGGTTTGAGTTGTCTCGGCCAAATGTGTGTTCAATGGTTGAATAAATGTCATAGGAAGCTTAAAGATAAGCATTTATGGTGTGTTGAATGTTTGAAGGTTGGTGGGTGTTTGGCATAAGATAACTACTCATCTCAAAGGAATTTACGCCAATCCACACACCCTAGCAACTATTAAGATGTCTTTATATAAAAGACCACACAGGCACTATAGCGCTCTTCGAGCACGTGATGACACTCGCTTCGAGCATAGTTAAAGATTACAGGTTTTTTCTGCTCGTGCCAATGAGAATTTTTAGGGTTTCAACGGTGAGCTCGAGGGCACTACGGGTGCCTTGAAAACTCAACTCTCGACAAAGAGAAATAAGATATTAAATAGAGGCGCTCGAGCGCACTACGGGTGCTTTACGAGGTCTTTAATATATCAACTCTCGACTTAATAAGAAATGCACAAATAATGTTGGCTACTCGATGCCGCTCAAGCACTCTTTGAGCACTTGAAGGTGCTCGTGCCCCTTTTGCGCGCCAATGCCCAGATTTCATGGAATAGTCATTGTAAATGGATTTTCAAAATAAAAAGAAATCCAGATGGTTCAGTATCACGATATAAATCTAGATTAGTGGCTAAATGCTTTGATCAATAACATGGCTTAGATTATGATGAAACCTTTAATCTTGTAGCTAAGCCCACTACTGTTCGAATTATATTGTCTCTAGCTACCCAATTTAATTGGCATTTACATCAATTAGATGTAAGCAATGTCTTCCTTCCTGGTTTCCTTAAAGAAGATGTGTATATGGCATAACCCCAAGGATTTGTTGATTCCACAAATCCACAATTTGTCTGCAAACTCCACAAAATCATTTATGGTCTCAAACAAGCTCTAAGAGTCTGGTTTGAATGATTCACTACTTATCTACAAGAACTAAGGTTTGTTGCTTCATTTGTTGATTCTTCTCTCTTTGTTCTTAAGCATCACTCCTCCATTATTGTTCTACTGTTATATGTTAATGATATTATTTTGACTAGAAACAGTCCAAATACTATTCAGACCATAATTCAGCAATTACAAAAAGAGTTTGAGTTGAAAAATCAAAGGCAATTACACTATTTTTTGGGTTACAAATTCATTATCCTTCTCATGATTTTTTGGTCACACAAGACAAACATGCTACTGATTTACTTCAAATGTTTAATATGACCAATTGTAAATCGTGCAAAACACCTTCATCTCTTGTAAAACTCACAAAAACTGATGGTGTTCCTCTTTCGGATCTGACACCCTTTCGTAATTTGTTAGGTGCATTACAGTATCTTACTTTACAAGATCTAATATTGCATTTTCGGTGAATCACGTATGTCAATTTATGGTTACCCCGACTGACTTACACTTTAGTGCTGCGAAAGACATTTTGCATTATCTTAAAGGTACGCTCCATCATGGCATATCCTTTACTAAAAGTTCTTTACATCTAGATGCGTTTTTTTGTTGCTGATTGGGCTGCGGATTCGTTGCGTAGGAATCAACATCTAGTATGTGTATATTTTTGGTCTCCAATTCTATTTCATGGTCTGCCAAAAAGCAAACCACTGTAACTCATTCATTCACTGAAGCTAAATATAGATCTTTAGTTGACACGACAGTCGAACTTTCATGGGTTCGTACGTTACTTAAAGATTTACACGTCTTTCTTGAAAAACCTCCATCTATTTGGTGTGACAATATCTCAGTTATAGCTATTGCTTCCAATCCAGTATTTCATGCCCGTACAAAACATATTTAAGTAGATTTCCATTTTATCAGAGGAAAAGTCTTGAAGAAAGATTTGCAGGTCTTTTTTATTTCCAGCAGTGATCAAATAGCAGATTTATTTACTAAGGCTGTTCCTGCAACTTTGTTTTCTAAACATAAACACAAACTAATGATTACTGTTTCGGCATTGGTTTGAGGGGGGATGTAAGGATATAATATGAGTTTAAGTAACTAAACCACGGTTTGGCCACTTAACCCATAGGTGGCTACGGTTTTATCATTTACAGTGTAAATACTTTTGTTTACTCTTAACGAAACTAAGATTCATGGTGGCTTATTCTCATAGTTTTGTTTTCTCTCATTTCTTCTTTATCTCAGATATGTGTTTAGGAATGATACTTGATGTTTGTAGATGATGGTTTAGCATATCTGATTCAGTTCTATCAGCGATTATGTAAAATTATCATTATTATTTAGGCTTTGTTTATTTTGATGAAAAATATTCTTTTTGAAATTTTTAGTGAATATTTTTTTAAAAATAGTATTTTAGAAAATATTTTTTATGTGTTTGGTTGTAACAATAGAAATGGTGGTGCTAATAGATGAAATAATATTAAAATTGATGAAATAGCCATCATTGTGGTAGTGACCCCTGAACCCCAAACTCATGAGATCCTGAGACCCCGCAAACCTTATAAAATGATTTACATCTTTTTTTTTTTTTTGTAAATCACTATTGGTCTTATAGAATAAAATATTTTTTCTGTAAAATGTTCTTTTTTGTAAAAGATGTTTTATATTAATTTTTCCAACCAAACACAGAAAAATAGATAATATTTTATTAAAATATAGTTTGCATTCAAACAAACCGAATCTTAAATTTATGATTATCACCAATGATGATTAAATTTTTTATTTACCAAAATATTGTATAAATAATTATACGTAATATTTAGAGAATACCTAATAAATTGCCAATTGTTGTATATGAGATGGACAACCAATTCTCATCTGCCCCCAACCACCACCATTATGTCGCATAGTACTTACACAATAACTGTATTTAATTCTGGTAGTTCCAATAGTATTGCATAGTATACCGATTTCTCCTATAAAAGGAGAATGAATTCGTTCATTCCAACACCCCTCGCCCCAAGTGCTCTTCTTTTAATTCTCAGAGATATTATTAATAAAATACATAATCGTGATCCTGAAGATCACTAGAAATATATTATGTGACCCTGAAGATCACCAGAAATATATAACGTGGTCCTGAAGATCACTAACAATATTGTTCCTGAAGAACAATTGATTTTTCATTTTCAAGCATTTCTTGTTATTTATTTATTGCAATATTCTGGTATTTTATAGTCTTCTTTTACAACAAGAACTCAAATCTTAAGTTTAATCTTCGTGTTTTTCATTTCATATTCAAAATTTGAAGATTTAGTTCGAAGTTTGTTTGTGGCTCGCGTTGGAGAATTCTAACGCTCATCGTTTCGAGAATTTGTTGCGGTGGTGGAATAATCAAGTGCATGACGGTGCACGAGGATTCGACTGCAAAGCTTATGACAAGGAATTGAGGATTCGATCGTGTCTATAAGTTGCACTTGTAACTGTTCATCTCTATAGTACTTGATTACTTGAACTATCTTTAGTCCCGTGATTTTTTTTTTCCGTTTTGGGTTTTTCACATTAAATTCTTGTGTGTTAGCTTTCTCTCACTTCTCTTTTTGGTTTGTTTTTTATTCCTGTACCATGGTTGATTGTTTTCCTAAAATAATTTTTAAAAACATAAGTGTTTTTCAAATAATGTAAAATCTTAATTTTTCAATAAGCCTTTTAAGTAATAAGAATTGAGTGGTTAAAACATAACATTAAACAACTAAGTACAATTATAAAATATAATTTTTTTTCTATTATCGCTAAAATAAAGTCAAAGAAATTAAAAAATAATTTAAAGCAAATCCAAACCATTTCCAAACAATTTTATTTTTGATGTCAATTTCAAATTTATTTTTATCAATGTGAGTGCTTGAAAGAGATGCTGAAACTACTTATATATAGAATAAAAATTATTTTAGCTTCTAATAAAAATTGTAAGCTTACGAGTGAAGTCATAAAACAAGGACCCTCTCCTCAAGCTCGAAATCCTAGCCGTTGTCGTATGCTAACCCTTGTCATTGTGCTCGACGGCCTTCACTAATGTGCCCGTCGCCGCGTCCTCCTTCACTGACGGTGGCCCTGCCCTTGTCTTCTCTAAGGATCTTTGATTTGAGATCGACAGTATAACGGTATGACTTGTTTTAATTTCGAATTTTAATGAAAAATCTAGTTTAAAACTTTTTATATTTAAAACCTTTGGAAAATCGGTTAAATTAACCTTTGAAAATATTTAAAATTCGATCATGATTCGGAGTTATTTATTCGAGCCGATGGTCCTAGAATCTCAGGAGTATTATTCCAGGATGTCAGAATGAGTTTCGGGTCTATCGGATCGAAGACGATCCATGTTTTTAAAACATTTCTGATTCAGGCCTGTTGTGAGAGTTGCTCGAGCGACTAGTGAACCGCTCGAGCGAACTTAAGACCTCTCGATCGGTGTCCCTGTTTGACAGATTCGTATTTAAGTCGCGTTATATCGTGTTTTTGTTCCATTTTCAATACTAATCGATACAAGTCGGCAGTGGGAGCTGAGAGCAGACCAGACGGGTGTTTGGGGGAGATCCTAGACTGGTTTTAAGCCTCGTTTGGTAAGTATTCTTAAGTTTTTTCTTAAGAATATTAGTGTTTAAGTTGTATCTTATGTTCCCACCGAATCCATCTATGTTCTAGGTACTTTTGGTGAGGATTAGGCTTCGATACAGCTTGTTTGGGGTCTCTCGTACTTGATTTAAGATAGGATATATACTAATTTTTGAGATTTTGTATATTATGGATGATTATTTCATGTTTTGGTTGAGTTTCGTTATTAATTTTTGATTAATCCAAAAATACATGAGCCCTTAGTGATTATATGCATGATTGGTTATTGAATCTTGTTATCTTAGCATGCTAGGGGTGATGTTGGCTTGTTAATTTAACACCTGATTTATGAGAACAAAAATTGTGCATGAACCTAGGGTTTGAGATTGGGTGTTTGTTGTACAATTTGATGTAATAATGGATGGACCCTAGTTATGAGGAGTTAGGCTTATTTAGGTGTACATAGGCCATGTATGAACCTATTTTAACATTGATATGTCTATATTATGATTTGGTTTGATTATGGTAAATGTGCGGTATGACGGGTAATCTTTGGCTTATCTAGTATTTGAAGTTGAATTGTATCATAATCTTGTACATATGCTCTAATTGTGATACATTGATGTTGCCTATTTTGATATTGGACATGTAGACTTCGTGGAAGTCATGATAGGGGGACCCACTCCTTTGGCCGTGAAACATATGTTGGGTTAGACTTCACGAAAGTCAATAAAAGGGGGAACCACTTATTCGGTTGAGAACCGTAAGTTGGGAATGAGTTGTATGGATCCATGGGAGCCCATCCCTACAACAGCGGTTTGTGAATTGGGCATGACCTCGTGAAGGTCCAAGAAGGGGGGACCCTCTCCTTTAGTCGTGGACCAAGCGTTGGGATTGGCTTCGTGGAAGCTAAGAGGATTGTATGTGATTACCAGTTTGTGGTGACCTTGTGTCAGTTT
>JAULLG010573536.1:0-10013 GCA_035668355.1 Sarracenia leucophylla | reverse complement strand
AGTATAGTTGTGCCGTTGTCAGCTTGGTATAGCATAGAATAGCTTAAGAGTGTGGTTGTTAATGCCCTTGAAGGGCCCTTATTGATTGTTAATGTCCAGGTGTTGTTGCAGGTGATCGGCCCATTTGGGTGACCGTCCAAAAATAGGGGAAACTCTGTCGAAATTTCTAAAAATTTCAAGAGTTAGAATATTTTCCAACATTTTCAAAAAATTTCTTAAAAGGGAAAATGTTCTTATTGTTCTTAAATCGATGTTTTAAAGAAGTGAATATTCGGCATGAGACTCAGTTATTGGATGTTTTTATTAGATTATTATTCGGGTTAGGTCAGGACGTTACACTCAAGGACCCAACAAGATATGGGTATCAAAATACTATGCATACAACTATTCTGCAGGAGCAAACCAAGAGTAGAAATGGTTAAGGGACATGAAGGGGAAGGCAAAGCTCTTCCCATGCTGAAAAGCTCTAACTTAAGGAACCTGTCACTTGCAAAGTAACAGCAAGCAACCCATAAGGCAAAAGGCTAGGAAAATCTGAGGGAAAGGTTGAGTTTTTGACATACAAAAATGGGTAACATCTAATGCTTTTAAGATTAAGATAAGCTTGTTGTTTTATGCCTTGTTTGATGCTTAAATGTCATGTATTTCATGCCTTTTCAAATCTTTTCATATGCCTAAATTTTGATTGAAGTTGCATATTCAGCTTTCTCTGTATATGATAACGTTCGAACTTCTTGGCATTAGTGTCGAACTTTTATGATTTACATTGCTTGTGTCGACCCTTTTTTGTGTTTGTGTCGACCCTTTTGTTTGCTATTTCGAACTTTTCCTGTTTTACTTCTTTGATTCGATTCCTCTTTCAAAACTCGAATCCTTTTCTGGTTTTCACTAAAGTAATTCGATTCTCCTAAACTACGAATCGAATCCTTGTGCTCAACTGATCCGAATCACCTCTATATCAATTCGATTCCTTTATTCAAATTTTTAATTCCTTTTCTGGCTTTACACTTTGTTGGATTTGATTCCATTGAATAGAGACTCATTTTCTTTTCCCACTTTTAACATTGTGATCTGAATCCTTACTCCTAGATTCGGCTCCTTTCTCGGTTATATATATACTCGATTTCAAATTTTTTAAAAAAAAAAAACTCATACTGTTATCTTGCTGCTATGAAGCTCATGCTGGCACATTGTATGCTTTTCTTTTATTGTATGCTTGATATATATGCTGTTAAATCTCATGCTTGATAGTCAGGCTATTGTTAAATATCAGCGTTGTTTATGTTTTTGTGTTTGCTTTGTGTAACATTACTGTTCATATCTTTTGGATACATATCTCATGCTTGTTGATAGTCATGCTATAAAACTCATGCTTGATAGTCATGCTTGTCTTATTTGCTGCTTGTTCCATGTTTGGATATCATGATCTATTTGGACTTAATTGATATTAAAGCAATCATCTTTGCATCCCTCACACACAGACATTTTTGTGTCGACACCCTTGCTTCCTTGTGTCGACATCATTTCCCCTGTTTATACAAAAGGTATTTTGTTTCATTTTTTCTTATATCATGCTCTCATGTTTCAATCTATTTGATATTAGGCCTATATTTTCTTTCATCACTCTCACATGATTCTCATTGCTTATTTCATATATGTGAGTATGCATGTTTGTGCTACATGATTAATTTTTGTTATATATCCTTTATTGTAGCCTAAAGCTTTTCAATCAAGTTGATAGCATCTCTGATGAATGAGAGTTTATGATTGATCATCAATTGGTATTATACTAATTTTATTTCTAGAACCTATAGTGTATGAGGGTCAGTCATTGGGTTATTTCATAGATAAAATATTTTTAATAAATCCCTTTTTGGTGAAATTCTCGTAGATCCACTCTGTTATAGTTTTCATTCAAAATATGATTCCAATGTCTCCAATCATAACTTTGATATGTCATAGCAATACACATCTTTCTTGACGAAGATTTTTTGTTCTTGCCTACTATAGAGCATGTTTGTTTTGAATGCTAGAGTATCTCTTGTTAATCATGAACAATTAGTATCATCTATAATTGGTATCAAACTCGTGCATATTCTATATCATATAAGGGGAATAATGTAGAAAATCATTTTTTGATGATATGCCTTATAAGTCTTGCTTGCTTGCATGAAAACCTCTCATGTTTATCTTTGCATGCTTAAAAGAAAAAGTTTTCCATGCTTTAAAGTTGTGCATATCTCTTGATGATTGCATATCATGCTCATATTATGTAATAGTAAGAGAGAGATATCTCTAAAGGGGAGAAAATCATTTATTTTCATGGGCCAACGATTGTAGCATTTTCTTTGTTGAAATTGTTGTCATAAATGAGTTTATGCTTGCTTTTAGGGGGAGATTGATTCCTTTTTGTGTCTTTCATGCCATACCCCTCTAGGATTCCTCTTAGAAAAAGCATACTAACATTAATAATTGCTTATCTTTTTAGGGGGAGAGAACATCTTTAGTAGACCAACATGGGCCAATATCTTGTACATATATAGGCATGGGAGAGATAAAACAATCTTTACATATATTATTTGTTTAAGGGGGAGATTATTTGCTTTACTTGATATGCTTTTTCCTCATGCTCATATATTTGTTATAATTAGGGGGAGCATATTTGATTTCTCTTTACATATCTTTTGGATTAGTCCTTGCTTGCTTGTAAAAAGGAAAAGATTTACCTATATGCATATTTCTCATGTGTATCCTTTGTTCACGAACCTTCATGGTCATGTAGTTATTCATTGCAAAAATTCTTTTACGAAGGGGGAGAAAATAATTTCTTTGAAGCAAATTTTTTTGGGACAGATATATCTTAAGAGGAGAAAACTGTGTTTTTGGGCCAACAATTTAGGGGGAGTTTTATAAGGAGAAGATCATATTTCTTTTTTCTCTAATCCATATCCATGTATTGCTATGATACTCTTTATCTGCTCTGATATATGTTTTTGCATATTGCTTGTTATGTGCATATCATTTCTCTCTTTCCTTTTTTCTATGAAAAAGTGGGAGAAGGATTGATTGATTTGCATTTATAATTTACATATTGGTATCTTCGAGAATTCATTTCCATATGTTTTATGCTTTTGTAAATCAATGGTTGTCATAATAAAAAATGGATCGATTGTTAGCCTAAAAGCTTTTTCAATCAAGCTTTATTTTGGTTTTGATTATAACAACACATTGATTTGTTGTTTCCTAATGCTTGCTTGTTTTTGAGATAGTATTTTTAGGATATATCTCTTTTGAAGCATAGCAAAAAGTCAATCTTGAAGAGTTTTGGGGATTGAAGGTGATATAAAAGGGGCATCAAGTTTTCAATGATTGTGGTTCAAGAAGAAGAAGAAGAATCAGTAGAAGAAGGAGAAGAAAGAGAAGATATTTGGATCGAGCATTATTTCTTATCCCATGTGAAAGGGATCTCTCTTCCTCTCTGAGTTTGGCTAACTCCTTCAGTCCTTGACAAGGAGCTTGAATGCCTAAAAGTGATCATCTCAAGCCAAAGCATTAATGGAGGTTGAAGAAGAACTCATTTCAGGTTTGTTAGTATAAGGGGAGATCATAGTTCAAGTTCAAGGACTTCAAAAGATCAAAGGGTGATGTTAGCAAAAGGGGAGATCAAGGTTCAAAATGGCCTACCCTCAGTATTTCGGGCATAACTTTCTCTACAGAATGAATATTAAGGTGAGACTTGAACCATTGAAAAGACGACTTCTAGGGCTTTAATCTAGATATAAAATTTTCCCAATTTGGAGTTCGGACGAAGGAGATATGATCAGTTGAAATCTGCTCAAAAGTACAAAAATTTTCAGAAAAAGAATCCAAACATGTTTTAGTCGCATGTGCCTCCATAACAGTCGACCAAAGAGGAAACACAGTCAACTATATTATATAATCAGTCGAATGTTCAGTTTTTGAAAAAAGGAACCGATTCCTTATTTTTGGTTCCGAATCTTTTTCCCTTTTTCATGTTTTTTTTTGCACCATCCAGGAGCCTTGTTTCGAACCCATGAAAATTGAATCGAATCCCTTCTATCCTTATACATGGCCCATTTGACTAGAATCCATGGAATCCAATTTGATTCCTTTAGCCGTTTTTGAAGAATGGAACCGAAACCAAATTTCTTGACTCAAATCCATTGCTCCGTGTTAGCACAAGTTCAACACAGTGAAGAAATTGATTCGAACCCATCGTGCCTATTTTAACGCTAAGGTTCGACACTTATGTTTAAAGGTTCGAAACTTATATCCTATGCTTCTTCTCTCTCCTCGGCGCATCAATATGGTTCGACACAAAGAAGAAAAGTTCCACACCTCCAAGCAACAAAGTTCGACTCCCTTGCCCATCTTCAACCAAAGTTTGACACCCTAGATAAAGGTTCAAACCCCAATATCAAAAAGTTTGACACCTCTACCCTAAGTTTCAACACTTTCGTGTATTTGAACATTCAACAACTATATCTCAGAACATTAAATGCTCTATTTAATGCTTTAATAGCTACGAGCATTCATCTCCAACATTCAGAATTTATTGGGCTATTTAAGGAAGGTTGTTCAAAGTTAAGAGTGTAGGTGAATACACTAAAAAGATAATAACTCTCATTCACTCACAACATTTACTCTCCCATGTTTTGCTCAAAACCAAATTCCATATTCTTGAGCTTTTATTTTCTGGTTTCTATACCAGCTATAGTACTTCTCATTGATTAGCTTTTATTGTATATCATGTATTGAGAGAGAGAGAGAGAGAGAGAGAGAGAGATTGTAGTGAGGTTTCTCATTGTTTTATATCAATATTTGTAAAGGGTGAGTACCCTATTTTAGGCTTAGAGTTTGAGCCCATAATCATTCTCAATGTGGCTTTAAAGGAGTGCTCGCAAACATCCTTATTCCATCTTTGAAGACTTGAGCTTGTAATCATCTTCGTCCGTCTTTAAGGAAAGAGCCCGTAATCATCCTTGCCACAGTCCCGAAGCCATCCCACAAAGCTTGTAGGTTTGGAGGTGCGCCTGCAAAGCCTCTAGATTGTAAGAGAGCCTGAAAATTGTCTATACCGGTTTGGGTTGCATCCATATACACTTCCCCATAGTGGAAAACTCAAGTGTGATCTTGAGAGAGTGGACGTAGGCCGGGATTTGGTTGAACCATTATATACCCTTGACTTGTGATTTGATTTTCTTCTTCCTTATTCTCTTTAATTCTTGCACTTATCTCCTTTTATTCCACTGCATATCATTTAATTCTATGTGCTAGTATTTGTTTTGAAAAAGAGACCATTAATCTTTAAACTTGTCATACAACCTATTCACCCCCCTCTAGGTTTCCTATCTAAACGAACAAAGTTAATCACTTTTGAAATGTCTAAATTTTGCCAAATGGTACATTTTAAAGTGTCAAAAGGGTACCTAAACCAAATCTAAAAACTCTAATTTTTATAAAAAAAAATTTGCAAGAGTTGGTTTATTTTAGGCACTAAAAGTTTATTTTTGTACCTGATAAATAATCATCGGAAATATGTGCAAATTCCATCAAGCATCCAAACCATAATTTAAAACATACATTCCCAAGATTAAATTAGTAAAACTAGACAATGTTTGCATAAAAGTGTGCTTAAGGAAACATAAACCAAACGGGTGCAACCCAATAATACCGAAAGTCCTCTCTAAGAATGCAAAATATGAACTAGACCTTATGACCTAACAATCATCATCTCAAACGAAACTAAGAGCAAATGACATTATTTACATTCATCCAACAATAAGAGGCAAAATAATGTAATCAAACTATGTATCCCAAAAAGCTCCCAAATACATCAAGAGATTTGGAGAAGCAAGCATATATATGTCAATCCGCTATCGCCTTCGTACTATCACCTGAAATATTGTTATAAAACAACATGAGCCAAAACTCGTACGATATATGACAATATAAGAGTGAAAGCATCATATATGAGGATTGTTATGCGACGTGTTCATACATAATAGTTTTTTTTTTTTTTGAAAAACTAACAATTTTTCTTTCTAAAAACTATTGTCTCCATAACCGATTTAGTTCAAATAGTGTTACATGAGATCAAAAACATAACCATTCTCCAAGTTTTAGCGCGCGCACACACACACGCGCGCGCCCATATCCAATCCTCCTTTAAGTACCAACCCATACACATACAAATGGGTAATGCACACCCATATGCACACCCTTTTTGAACTTCCACCGATTGACCCCGTGGGCCCATAACTGGAATACTATACAAGTTTTTTCGACTTTCACCGACGAAGAAATCATGCCCTAACTAAAATAACCATCAAGTTTTTCCCATTCCCAACCGTCCCCAAATTCCATAAAAGGATAATAATTTTCATGAATTTACCATCTCCATTCAACACACATCTTTTTTTATTTATCTAAAATTTCATATTCATACAATAAGCTTTCCAAAGTCTCAATTTGACATAAATATGTTTAATTTCGTGAAATTAGGTTCCCATACCAAAAATTCCCAAATTTGTGTACTTTTCACAATCCAATCAATGATACACAACATATCAATATAAGTCACAATTTGGATCACTACATATGTCCCAAGTATCACATGGTAGACAAACTACCAAATATACGACAATTAGGGGCAAAACATAGGTTAATCCCAAAAATCTAGAAGTTGATCATTAATTCTTACAACATGATACATGATTATTTTTATCAATTTACATCATAATAAGCTCTAATTTCACATAACCACAAACAATTTCAAGGTTCTAAGTTAAAATCTTCAATTTTTCTGAATTTTCATGATTTTACCCAATTCAAACCCTAAAACATAATTTCTTGAAATTGAACCATCAATCCCCAAATTACAAGATTTGAAACATTCCATATGCATGCTAGACAAATATTCAAAACTCAAAGTCCACAAACAATGAACTTCCATAGCTAGGGTTTTTCAAAGTATTTAATTTCCTTACTTTTTCAAGCAACATTTGAAAAATATAACATATATCTCGATAATACTCAAATATTATCATGTATCATACCTCAAAAAAGAAGAAATCACGAGCCCTAGGTGGCACGATGGTCGTCGGGGACGGATGGACGACGAAGCAAGGTGGTGATGGTGGCCGCCCTCTTTTTCTCTTCTCTTCCTCTCATTCTCTTTCTCTTTTTCCACTCTTTCTTCTCTTCCTCTCATTCACATTCTCTCCTTCTCTTTTCCTCTCTTATCTTCTCTTCATCTCTCTTTCTGCTGCTGACTCTGTTTCCCAAACGCAGCTTCACTACTACTGCATGAAATGCTTTATGCGTTGGGGGTTCCCCCCGTGACACATCACGTTATGTTTTTTAATATTAAATACACACACACATGTATGTATATATATATATACACACATATATATATATACACCTACATATATGTACGTATATCTATATATTTTTTTAAAAAACAAATTAGTTTTCAAGTTAAAAAAGCATAAATATATATACATATATTTATATCTCCTTTTTTGTTAATTCTTTTTACAAATACAAATAATTATTATTAGTGTCATCATAAAAAATTAAACACTTTATTTTAGCTTTCAAATACACAACGAAACAATAACATCATGGGATCCAAAATTAAGATCAAATTTTAATTCATTCCAAACTTTTAAATTGGTTTTAGTGAACTTTAAAAAATGTAGAATATCATTTTGAATAAAAATTGGAATTAAAACAGGTCATAACATTACAACCTCCCCCACTTAAGGAATTTCGTCCTCAAAATTCAAACTGGGATGTCAATCGACAAATTTCTCATTCACCACCAACCACTAGTCCACAACCTCTCGAGGTTCTCCAACACAAGACACCAACATTCTGTTACCCCTCAAAAGCCATCTGCCATCCAAACATGCTTCTCGAGGGAAAAACACATTCAAAACCAACCTCTCAAGAAAGCTCTTACCAACAACTTGTGTCTCCACATCACGACTACACAATCGTAACGATACGGTGTAACCTACCACATCGACCATAGGGACAAACCCAAAATAAGCACTATAATGACTCGACCTTGTTTTCTTTATTATTATCACAAAAAGATGTCGTTCGACGAGTTTGGTGAATCGGAAGTGGTGGAATTAGGGACCGATTTGATTTTAAATTTTAATTCAAAATCGGCATACAAGTAATTTTATGTAAAACCGATTAAAAGTTTCAAAGAGAATTAAAGTTTAATATTAATTTGGGATCCGATGATCATGTTGTTTGATTTGAAACCTTTGTTTAATTATTCTGAAGTGTGGGGTGAAGTTTAATGTCATTTGGATCGGAGACGAGGCTTCGATTTTAGAATTTTGAACCGGGGCTTCCAACTGAGGGTCGCTTGAGCGACCCTGAGACCGCTCGAGCGCTCTCCTTCAGCCAGAACCTGTTATATTATGTTTTATGTCGCATTTTGGTGTATTTTTGATATCCTCTTCTCTCTTAAGACCAGGCACGACTGAGGGGGTGATGACTAGGGTTTGAAGGATGGGTTTTGGATGATTTTTGAGCCTTATTTGGGTAAGATTTCATGGCTTCTCCTTAAGAATCTTGGTGTTCTTCATGTTTTCCTTGTTTTAACCAAACCTATTCTTTGTTCTAGGTTTTTGCTGAGACATGGAGCTCATGGTGGACTGATTTATGAGCTGTTCTTCACTTATGAGGTAGGATTTACCCCAACCTTTGAATAAATTGTATGTTGTGTGATGATATTGGGGGTTATATTGGGTTTTTGTTAAAAACCCTTGATACCTACACCTAGATCCAAAAATTGGAGATCTTAGGTGTATGGAACTTTGTGTTTAGTTAGTTTTATCCACGAGGGTGATGTTTAGAGCAACATTGTGTTGATAATTTGATAAAAACTATGAATTTGTGAAAATCTTGTATTAGGATTTTTGGTGGATTTTAGGGTAATACCTAAAATTTTGGGATTTTAGTTTCTAAACCCTATAATTTTAAATTGATCATATATATGTGTAATTGTGATCCTTAGTGACTCAATTGCATATGGTTTTGGTGGAATTCCGTTAAGGTTAAGCTTGCAAAATTTTTGGCTAAGTCGTAGTACTTATGCACGTTAGGGTATGTGAGGGGTCCTTTGGTGATTTAGATAATCTATTTATCATGTTGATACTTGTTGGGAAGATAAAATCATAATTGAGTATCATTCACTTAATTTGGATGAAATCCATATATACGAGCGATACAAGATTTTTGGCTAAGTGTTGGCATACTTATACGTGAGAGTGTAGTGGAAGGTCATTTGATGACTTAGGCCACCTAATTGGTAGGCTTGTGTATTGTGGGTAGTTGAAATCTTAATTCGGTGTGATTTGCCTCCTTGAGGTTGAAAACCACAAGTGTTGATGACGTTGAGATTTTGACTAGTATAGACGCCTATGCATGCTTAATGGTTAAGTGTGGATGAATGAATAGGATGATGACCAAGGTCAGATTCTTGAGGCGGATATGTGTGTAGAGGTATGAAACCCTTAAATATTTAAATGGGTTAGAGTTATAGTCTAAGGACTTGATTATTTGATGTAACTTGAGGATTAAGGCTCCTAGCTTACAACTTATAGTCTGTGATGTGTGATTTACAGTTTGTGAGGCTTGAGGCCTGTGACATACAACCTATGGCTTTAGGGTGTGGTTCATGGTTTGTAGAACTTAAGGCTCATGATAGTGGCTTTAGGCTTGTAGTGTATGATTCATGGTTTGAGGTTTGTGGATTCTCGACTTGTAGCTTATAGCTTGTGGTCTACGACTTGTAACTATTAGCTTATGGTTTATAGCTTGTGGCTTGTGGTTAATAGCTTGTGATTCGTGACTAGAAGCTTGTGGTTTATAACTTGTAGTTTGTGGCTCATAACTCATAACTCATAGCTAGTGGTTAGTAATCCGTAGTATTGGACTTGGAGTTTGTGGTTAGTAGCTCATAG
>JAULLG010573428.1:0-10015 GCA_035668355.1 Sarracenia leucophylla | reverse complement strand
TTTCAAAGACTTGACTCCATTTCATCTTCTATTCAAACCCTTGAAAAGGATGTCCATGAACTTAAAACCTCTACCAGGGAGGCAACTGTACATGTGGATCCTGCTTTTCTTCAAGCCATCCATCTCACCAACTTTCCGGTTGACAAATTGTTCACATTTCTAAAGGGCTATACTTCTAGATCTAGGCCTGATGCACAATTTCAAGGAGAAAGTCAAGCACAAAGCAGTGTAGCCCATGCACCAGTCCAAACTGAACAAGTTGAAAACCCTACACCAGTCCAACCACAACCTCAAGCATAAGCTCAAGGTTCAGCGTCAACTAAAGTCCAAGCAAGGTCAAGTTCTGAAAAGGGATCACAGAAAGTGGTTGCTCAAACCCAAGGAGAATCTCAAGCTCAAGATCAAGTTTCAACTCAAAGCTTAGAGAGATTGGCTCAAATGAAAGCAGCAACTGATCCAAAATTCCAATCCCTGCTTGAAAGTGCAAACCTTAAACCTCAAGATTCTTCATCCCATGACCAACCTTCAGTCCCTATCCAACCAAAACCAAAAGATCAACCCTCAGCTTCCTTTTACGATCCAGAAGTTGAAATCCTTGATCCAATTCCCATTCAAGTTCTACCACCTTCTCAAGATACAACCCCTCAAGATTTTGCACCTGTACCCATCCAATCCATACCTGCTCAAGAGCCCACATCTCAAGAAGGGAGTCCACAGCTCACTTTCAGAAGAAAGAGAACAAAGAAGATCAAGCCTGGATCCTTCCCTACTAATCAGTCTTCCCCAGCATCTCAGCACTGATTTTTTTTTGACATGCTGCAATGTATTGCTTTGTAATTAAAAACTTTGATTTTTGATATGCTCTAACTTGGTATCCTCCCTCTTCTTTTTGCCTATGACAAAGGGGGAGAAGATATGAAATTGATTTGTTGGTTTGTTAAATGGAAATGTATGAAAATTGTTAGTTTGTTTAAATTTTGGTTGATCTATCTCTTTGTAATTATTTAGCATTCCTAAATAGCAATTCCTTAATTTTCTATATGGTTGTTTATGTGATTGTTTGGAATGTTCATTTCCTAACTTGCTAAACCTATTGCTGGCTAAGTTGCTCAATACGTTGCTTGGTTTAGCTACTAAATTGTTGCTGAATTGTCTGAATTCCTTTGCTTTGCTATGCTTTGAAAATTTGAAATTAGTTTTTATCTTAAACACTTTACATATGGACTTTGGTTTTGATTAAAGCTCAGCACCTACTTTGTATCATATTCATTGTAATATGCTCTGACATGATTGCTTGTCTGAGGGGGGTTAATAAAGAAAAATTTTGTTTGAATATTTTCTTTGTTGATATTGTTGTCAAAATTTATTGTTTTTCTTTATATCTCTCCAATGTTGTCCCTAAACTAAATCAAGAACATATTCATTATCTAATGATCATATATCGATTAATTTTAAAGTGCATGACGACCAATAATCGGGGTTAATCCACATAGACCCGATCTCCTTTAGAATTTTGAAAACATACAAGCAATACATTAATGCATAGTGTTTTTGATTCTCACATGTATGCACATGTTTAGGGGGAGCTTATTACTGCTTATCTTATTCTCTCATAAACAAATCAATTGTTGTTATAGGTAAAAAGGGGGAGATTGTTAGCCCAAAGGTTATTCAATCAAGTTCTTACCTTTGTTTTAACATATAACAACAAATTGATTTTGTTTGTACTAATGGTTGATTGTATTTTTATAAGTTTTTCAAGAATTTAAGGTACTCATTTCAACCATTTTCAAGTATTAATAAGATAAAATTTTATCTTAAAAGGTCCTTAATGATATAGCCCCCAGAGAGAAGAGTTTGAAAAGACTGTGTCAAAAATCACACTGAACAGTCAAAAGGTTCGACCCTTTCAGTTGAAGGCTTGGACACTTTCAATTGAAGACACAAGAGGTTCATCCCTTTTGGTCCAAAAATTCGTTACATATTTCCAAGGTTTGAACCGAAGAAAAATATCGACACTTTTTGTTAGAAAGATCGACACTTTCTGCTAAAGGAAGAAGAGGTTCGTCCCTTTCCTTCAAGAGGTTTGTCCCATTCCTTCAAGAGGATCGTCAGTTTTGCCCAAGGTCTAAACCGAAGCAAAAGTTTGACTATTTTAAAAAAAGTTTGACACTTATCTAAAAAGGGAGAACAAAGTTTGTCACTTACAGCAAAAGGGTTCGTCCCTTTTCACCAAGACAATGGACAGCTCAACATTGAAGCTTCAAGAGAAAAGTTTGACACCTTTGGATAAAGATTCGACACATTCTGCTGTGCTAAAGTTCGTCCCTTTAAAAGACAAGTTTGTCCCTTTCTATGGAAGGTTCGTCCCTTTTCAAAGCCTAGTTCACCTGATGACTTTTGGGAAAAGGTTCGACACATTGGAGCCAAGGTTCGACAGTTTTATGTCTACTTCAGATGAAAGGTTCGCCACAGTGCTCAGAAGGTTCACCATCTTTATACCAAGCCTTTTCTATCTCCTCGGACCCAAGTTAGGTTCGACACTTTAGAGAACGGTTCGACACATTCCCAGTTTTCTGTTCAAGACAAGTTCGATGCTTTTATGAAAAGTTTATCATAATCCCAACAAGCAAAGAATGGTTTGACACTTCCAAGAGAAAGTTCGATACGTTCGCATGGGATTTTAAAATCAGAAAATTCAATGGCTATTTTTGGAGTATTAAATGCACTCCAACGTTCATATTTCTGGTAGAGCTATATAAGCAATAACTTTTGAAGTTTAGAACAACTATAGATATATACACACACTGTTGCATTCATTGAGCTCCAACGTACTATAAAGAAGAACACATTTATTGTTTATTTACTTCTCCTCCATTATTGCTATGTAATTATCTCTAGTTTTTCATAACCACTATCCTTGTACATTTATTGTTCATTCAATATATGAGAGTGAGTGACTTGTAGTGAGCTTTCAATTTGTAAATCCTCTCATAAAAGAGATCATCACTACCACTACCAATCAATCTCAATCACTGTAATAGGCTCCGTTTTGCCCGTAAAAAGAGTGGATTACTTTCATCCGTCAAGCATCCCGATTGTAAGAGGCTTCGATTCTCCTACTCAAGAAATTTGATTTAGTGGATTTGAAATTCCCAAGGTGCTTAGGTAGTGGACGTAGGTCAGAAAGACCGAACCACTATAAATCACTGTGTAGTGTCTCTCTTTCCTTATTCTTTACATTTCAACATTTATCTTTATTGCTTGTATGTGATTAACTTTGTAAAAGAAAAAGAATTTTTAAATAGGTTTAATAGTTTGCTAATCAACCCATTCACCCCTTTAGGTTGATATCTGGGACAACAAAATAGATTATCCAAAAAATTTTGGCTTTAATTAAAATATTTATTAAAATGGGTCAAACCCTTACAACATCCCTTAGGTTTTTCTTAGGTGTTGTCTTTGTGCCGTTTGGTTCTTTATTGCCTTATCCTTATGCCTATGTCATAGGATTTGGTGTTTCCTTTAGTGTTATTTCTTCTAGAGAGGTCGTATAAGAGAGAGTATGTATACTATGTATTTTTTTTGTTTCTCTTTTGTTTTGCATGCTTGTGTGGTTAACATGCTTATTATTTATATGCATATGATACGAGATAGCTTTTACTCTTACTAACCATAATTATATGATGAATTTTCATGTAATTTGGAATTTTCTCTTTCGTATATAATTATGTTTGTGGTCACAATATGAGTAGATAGTCATGTTATCTCATCTATCTTGCACACACTCTATGGGAGCTTTATACTTGTGAGTCACAAGTTTGGTATTATATCTAGTCGTTTGGTTGTGACCTTATGGTTTTGATCTAGATTGACCCACGTTTGGGATTTACCTTAAGATGCTTTCCCTTGTCTACATCCGCATCTAAACGACCATCTATTGTAGGTATAAGCCGTTACTCTGTGTGAGTAACCGCCTACATTCGGTGTGAGTCATCATTCGTGCGTCTCCCTTTGATAACAATAATTGTTATCTATACTCTATATTGTGCTTTCACAATTACCAAATTATATTAAAAAGTATGTTTAGTCGTGTTCTTAGGTTTGGGTTTTATATGTGCAAAAGGTCACATGTGTGCCTTTTGAGTATCTAGACCAAGGTTTGTGCACATATTTGGAGGTCCAAACATTTTGAGTTTGCCTTCTATTTCGAGCGCATTTTTTATTTTCTTGTGATAGGATTTGATTCAGACTTGTGTCTAGTCAAGTGTCTAGCTCCTCTTCATAGAGTTCATGACTCACCGTTAATAGAGAAATAATGTGAATTATGCATACTTAAGTTAATCCTAGCATTTTTATATATTGATACATGGGTTATCAATTTTTCATACTGATTTCTCAAGTCTTATGTGCTTATATGAGTTTTTAGTTAATGCTCACATCATATCCATGCTGATAATATGCATTTTTATTGTATATTTATTTTTACAAGCGTTTTTGAGTGAGCTTAGATATATGGGGAGAGTGCTTTTGAAAAGAAGATTTATATAAGTATTCTCTCATCTCCTTTAGGGGTGTTCTATCGAGGTGGAGTGCTTGTCGTAGGTATAGGTTTAGACTCTAAGTATACTCTTAGTCTCTTATTTGTCAAACTCTCTTCCCGTATACAATGCTCAATGAAAACTCCAAGAGCACCCAGGTTCTTCTCACCGGAGCACCCCTTCACGGATGGCCTTGGGACCAATTGGGTTTAAACTAGAGACGTTAATCCCTTTCGTCTCTCCATCTTCTCAATCACTTTTCCCCTCCTTCTCTATGAGCGATTGATTCCTTGCCCTAGGTCTTCCAATCACTTGTCTTCCCCGTCCTCATTGTCGTATATCCTGTGATTTTCTTATCCTCGTCTCTACTCAATCTACTCATTCACAAATTGATCATATTTTCGCCATGTAGTTCCCTCTGTGGAGATTTTCGGTGACTCTGGGTGCGGTATTTACCGCCACACCATTTCTGATGATGATACTTCAACTAGTCATAGGTTTTCCCTTGCTGAGATTTCTCATCTTCCTTGCTGACGGACATGAGTCCTCTAGTAGCCGTCAGAGGTCTAGCGAGTGGAAGAAACCCACCTGGTAAACCCATAGGACTCATATCGTCTTCTCTCTCATGCAACTCAGGTAGCCTACTCTACGGTTGCCCGGCGCAGAATCCCGATTGAGAGGAATGTGACTTTTGTTGGCTTTGCCCCAATTGCACTGATGAATCAGTTTGAGCGATATGATCAGCTAGGGATTGGATTCGGCCATGAGATAGTCTATCAGGAGATAGTGCAGTAATTCTACTCTGGTGTGACCCAAATTGAGCAGGAATCTCTTTCCCTCATGGTCACTATCTATGATCATTGACTTTTCTTCTCTGTCTAGGACATTGCATCGATGTGTCATTTACCTCGCGTGCAGGCTCCCCAGTACCCTTTTGTTGAGAGTGTTCGTCCTAGTCGTTCTGAGGTATCTCGTGAGCTCTCCGATGGAGCTTCCAGTTATACGGTTACACTTCTATCACGTCATCTTGCTCCCCATTATCGATCACTTCATCGGATCGTAACCTCTATTATCGCTCCCACTGGGCATATGTCGGGTATTTTGTCATCACATGTTTATCTTCTATACGTGATTGGTTAAGGCTACTCTCTTGACCTTACCCGTTACATGTAGTCTGTCATCATGTCATACTCCCGTCATCCTCCTGGCACTACGGGGATTCCCTATGCATCTCTTATCTCTAGGTTTTGGCATTACCTAATCTATTCACTTGGTTGATTCGGAGCCTAGCATGTATCCTTCTAGACATCACTTGGGAGTCGCTGTCATGGAGTGCTACCCGTGTCCATCTTGATGCGTCCACTATCCTGGTTACCGAATGCATACAGTCGTGTCGTCTACCTATTGAGCCTGGCTTTCTTGCTATTCATCCGATTGCTGAAGAACCAATCCACATGGTCTCTTAATCTTTCTCAAACGGAGCGGCTACTCCTGTTCATTAGGAGCCACCAGGAGATGTTTCCATTCCACCTATAGATGATCCAAAGTCTCCTGACCTGGATGACATTCGTACCGCACAACCAGATGAGGATATTCCCTTTGCTGATATCCTGAGACAAATCTTTGATCGCGTCGTCTCTCAAGAACAAACCTCAGCCCAATGCAAGCTTCAGATCCAGTGTCTTCACTGTGTGATCACCTCCACAGAGAAGGAGGTACACATTCTATCCTCCATACTCACTACTGTCATTGAATCTCTCTCATCCATTGCTCAAAGCCTTCATGACATTGGCGCTGACTCCAGCGCCTCTTCAGATGAAGATATGTAGTGCTGATGGTGCTACCTCAATTCTTTTGTCATCTTGCACCCTTTGTCCTTCCGAGACAAAAAGGGAGAGAGATGTCTATATACCGATACCGGTTGCATCTGTTATATCTATTTGGGTATTGTACTTAGATGTTGCCAACGATATGAAAGTAACATTGTAATGGTTTGAATGTTTTTTCTTAACTAGTATGACATGTTATTTTGGTTGTTATTATCTATATAAGTCTATCGTTTCAGCATGCTATCACTTGCAATTTTACTCGGCCTAGATTACTCTTAATATGCATTTATGTTTCATCATATCACATATATGCTTCACTTTGGTTTTGAGTTTTCTGGTGTAGTGAGCAGTATGTGCTTATTATATAAGCTATGCAGTTTAGATTAGGACCTTGAGCATAAATGTATTATTTATTTTCCTTGTTTCTTTTTCCCTGTTTAAGTTTTATTTATATAAATGGTTTTGTCACGGAAATACCAAATGTGGAGATTGTTAGTATTTTGACTATTCCCGGGTTAAGCACAAAACCATTGTGTCTGTACTTTCAATTTTGGGTTTGGGTTTCAAGTGTTTGTGTCTAGGTCCTCCGTCCTGTTCACTTTTAGTAAGCACGCTCCGATCTCCTACAAGGTGTATGGCACCCACATATACACACCCATATGCATTCATCTCATCATATGTTTTAGGGTAGTTTGTATTTTTGTTGCATTAAAGAATTCATGACTTACCATGAATTATAGGCACTGGTGCATGAAAGGGGTAAGAGCACTTTCAAGCACCTTTGAGTGCTCAAAGAGCGCTCAAGCAACAAATATTATTTGTGCATTTCTCGATAAGTCGAGAGTTAAGATATTGAAGCGCCCGTAGAGCGCTCAAGTGCCTCTGTTTACTGTCTTATTTCTCTTTGTTGAGAGTTGGGTTTTTCAGGCGCCCATAGTGCGCTCGTAGAGTGCTTGAGGTCAGCATTGAAACCCTAATCTACTATCATTGGCATGGGCAAAAAAAGCTTACAATCTTTAACTGCGCTCGAAGAGCGCTCGAGCTCCATTAGGCGCCCATGGCGTGCTCGAAGAGCGCACTAGCGCCGATGTATTTTCCTATATATACATAGCTAAAACTACAGCTAGGGTTGAGCCTTTTATTTTGATAGAAGAAGCTGTGTTGTTCCAGCTCTGGCTTCTCTCTAGGCATCCCCTTCATTCATATGCATTCCTATCTTCATTGAGGCATAGTTTGAAGGTTATCAAGGTATCATGAATACATCATAGGTTGTCTTTGTTGATACCTTGTTCTATCCATCCATCAACCATATCATACACACATCTTCCTCACTAAACATACATATGGCCGAGGCAACTCAGAACCATCATTGATATAGAGATCAGGAGTGGCTCTTGTGGACACTATAAATTCAAGGAAGGCGCTCGAGGAGTTACGTCAACAATACCGGGGTTAGGTGTCCATGAGGTATATGGGTATAAGTCATTTTCTTGTATTTTGATAACCTTCTTGGTTTGTAGTAATATATATTTGTGTGTTGGTGCCGTGGTTTTCATCTCGTGGATTATTTTTTCCTAGGGTTTTCACGTAAAACCGTGTGTACTTATTTTAGGGTTGTTGGCATTGGTTCATGGTTCATTTTATCCATTCCATTAGTGTTAACTTATTAGTTTGGTAGAACAAAAATTTAAAACTCGTAAACTAGTCCGACTAATATTTGTTTACAACGGTAATAAACCTATTCACCCCATTTAGGTTTATATAAATGGTTGGTAGCTATAATCTCAACATGATTATGGGCTTTCACTTATTTATGGATGTTTAGTTCACTTGTTTCCAGTTACATTATTGTTATATCTATCATGTTGATGCCTCCAAATTTCGGGGAATAACACTGTTGGTCCAAAGGGCAACCCAAGAGGGGGGATGAATTGGGTTTCTAAAAATTATTACAGAATTAAAAATCCATTTCAAAAACTAAACTCAGGTTATATATTTGTTAATTAATTAATCTTTTCCTTTTAATTAACTCTTATCTGTTTAAATTAAGCAAGTAAAAGATTAAGGAAAAACAGAAAATAAGAGTTTAAAGGGTAGAGAAAATGCAAACCACAGACACGAGGATTTATAGTGGTTCGGCTTTCCAGGCCTACGTCCACTTCTCATGATCACACTTGAGTTTTCACTATGGGGAAGTGCTTACAGGTGCACTCCAAACCGGATACAGAAGTTTTGCTGGGTCTCTTCTAAACCAAGAGGATTTATAGGCGCACCTCCAGACCTTGAACATAAGTTTTACTGGATGTCTTCTAAACCAGAAAGCTTTGCAGATGCACTTCCAGACCTAAAGGCTTTGCAGGTGCACCTCCGAACCTAGAAGCTTTGCAGGCTAGCTTCCGGACCTTCACAAGGATGATTATGGGCTCACTCCTTAAAGCCTGAATGAATCTTCAGTAGAAGATTGCACAACCTCTATTTTTCTTGTAGCGTAGTGTCCTCCTTAGATTGGGGTGATATACTATTGAATTCTCACTACAAAGTAATCTCTCACTCTCAAATGATTTTACAATCAATACAATGAATAGTGAAGAGAAAATTATAGGTCTGCTTGAAAAAAATCAAGACTGGAAAGCTCAATCAATATGCTTTTAAGAACAGAGCAATGAAACAATGAAAATTAGAATGAATGCGAGTGTTAAATCATTGCTCGATGTTTCACCAACCTTCTTAATGAGGTATCGATGTTCCTTAAATAGTCTCTCAATATTTTAGAGCCATTGGGACCAAAATATGGTCGTTAGAGACAAAAATTAGACCATTTTAAAGTTTCAGGATTTTTAGATCTAAGAAAAGGGATGAAACCTTTTCTGATGAGTTGAAACATTTTGGTCAGGAGCCGAAATGTTTTGCTTATGAGTCGAAACCTTGGAGCTCCAAAAATGTGGTCTTTAACTTCGGAGCAAACGTTTCAATACCTTGACTGGTGAGTCGGAACCTTTAGTTGGATAGGCAGTTTGAACATCCTCATGAGCCAAAACCTTCTCTTGATGAGTCAAAACCTTCGGCTACCAGAGTGTTGTCTATTGAGGCGTTTGTCAAAAGATTCGACTCCTCATTCCTTGAGCCGAAGCAATTTTCTTCAGTTGGGCATTGGTCTTCTTCAGGAGACGAAACATTTTCTGATGAGGCGGAACCTTGTGCTTGGAAAAATGTTGAATGCTGGCACTTCTTCCTTTTGTTGATTCCAAACCTTTTCTCGAAGAACAAAAATTCTTCAACGATGAAACCTCAATGTTTCAACTCCTATTGAGCATGAGTCAGAACAATGGTCTTTACTCAGAATTTCACTTCAATGATTCGACTCCCTTTAGGCATGAGTCGAAACCTTTGGCCTTTATCCAGAAGTTTACTTAAAGGATTAGGCTTTTCATATCCATGACTCGAAACCTTTTCCAGTGCATATTTCTTCGAACTTCAACAGATCATATCTTCTTTGTCTTAACTCTAAACGGGGTCAATTTATATTCAAATTGAAGCTCTTGAGGTCTTCTTTCCAACGAGCTTGGCATTGCATCCAAATTCCTTTCATGGAGAAAGTTATGATCGAATTACCGAATGTATGCAGGCTTTCCTTGGGCACACCAT
>JAULLG010573427.1:0-15192 GCA_035668355.1 Sarracenia leucophylla | reverse complement strand
AAATAGGCTACTAATAATGGCCTATTAAAACTTGTAACGGATAATAATAAATACAATAATAATAATTTTTATTAAAACTAATTTAAAATAAATAATATTTTTATTTTTATTAAAAATCTCCAGAGACCCCCCAATAAAAATCCAGTCCAGTCAAATGACAGCCATCATTAAATCTACATATGCCTCGAAAGAACAAAATAGAGTTTCTTTCTAAACATGATCAATTACATAATCATATACATTGCAACATGAGCCAATGTTCAAGGGTCTTAACCTCAAGAAAAATGCATATATTACATTATTACAATAAGAATTTGAAACTTACCCAGCAGTGATGGTCAAATCCATCAACACATTTGTCGCATCTTCTGCAATGTTTGCTGAATCGATGTACATACAAAAGTACAAAAACCAAACTGGAATGACTGTCTATTACATTCATGTTTCAGCCAAACCATAAAAGAAAAATATGATTAAGGGCCATAACACATGACTGTACCACCGGCCACAAGTCCACAGTGAGGCCGTAGAGAATCTAGCAGGAAAGCCTCTAGTAGGAAAGCCAACAAGCAAGCAAAACCCCATGACTGCAACTCCCAATGCATTGAAAGGTGATCACAGAGACCCATTTAATATATATATATATATATATATATATACAGACTGCCAAATTGTAAGGCATCACATGCAGCATTAAGATAAATCGACTAGAAATCTCATCATCCGGAAGAAGACTTGCAAAGAACCTGACTCAGGAGCAGTTGTCACAAGCGGCGGCAAAGTGTTTTTTTTCTACATTGTGTGCCGTTTAATAGAGCTTTATCCGAGTTTGGATGGTGCTTCGACAGATGGTGCATAACTGAATGTCTTGCCCACAGTCACAGAAAGTCTGCAAAATAAGCAAAAGTAACTCATACATGGGTTTCAACCTTTTCTAGAAAAAAAGGGATAAAGGGCAATGAATGAATGTCCAAGCTGATGTCCACATCCAAAGGCCATATTCTTTGGATAAGTTGTTGGAATTCTGCCATGAGCCCGACCCCGATCTCGGGGTCCCGACCTCGGCCAGGTTTGCCCGACCCCGACCTCGGCCTTGGTTGCCCGACCTCGACCTCGGCCGTGTAACGGCAGAATTCATTGCTGAATTCATTGGCTCCTTTTGTAACGGTCACACCATTCATTGCCCTTCATTTATGATTTTGTATATTTATTCTTGGGTGTAACCGCTGGAGCTCACTGTTCTATATAAGAACTTGGAGACTCCAGATCATATACACACGAAGGTTATTTTCTTCTTCACGAAATACAGAGTCTGAGAGAGAGAGGCGGACGAAACTAGTTCGGGCCGAACTTGGTGGTGTTTCAAGCGTTCGGGACAGCCGTTTTATCCTGGGAGAGTGACGCTGGCGGAGATTCTACAACACCCACGGTAGGCGGCGAATCATTCTTAAGGAGATTGCCCTAGCAGGACTCGGTTTGATTTTCTAATTTCAATATTTCCAGTTCTTTCTGTTCATGTAATTTCATTTTCATGTAATTGTATTCGATCAATAAAATTTTTATGTATTTTTTGGTCTGACATTCCCGAGCATGGATGTGTATTTCCGCCTTATTTTCCAACATAAGTCAGGTAGATTCGGGAAAGCTATAATTTATATACACACGAGAAGAAAAACGAAAAGAACAGATTAGCTTCATACAGATTGAAGACCAGAAAAGTAAGCATATCCAACTTCAATTGATGATATTGCACTATATTATGAGAAATTTGAAAAAGGTATTTTCATCAATTGATAATTAAAATTTAGTCTCGTGGAACAAATTTTGGGAGTTTTAGTTCCATTGATAAATGTATTAGTTTAAAATATGAAAAAATTTAACTAAGATTTAAGCAATACATTTATCAGTAAGATGATCTATTAAAATAAAACTACAGGGAATAACTCTTACGAGGTCTACAAAAATGACTAATATAAGATCCTTATATTTCCCATATATTATTTGATGATATTGAGAAGCAGGAAACAGAAAACAAAACAGGGAGTGAAGAAAAAGAAAGATCTTAGGTCTTGATACCATTGTATCAGAAAAAAAGACCTTTTGAAGAAAAGGCAGTTACATGGTTATCTGAAGATGTCGTATGTCGACCCATCCCAGTGACTGCATCGTGACTGCCAGAAGAAAGTCCACTTGGGCAGAAACTGGTAGACCGTGAAGGTTTTGATGTGCCAAAAGAAGCAGAACCATAGTGAGGACGGGGTAGAGGAACCCTGTCTATTACCTTCCCTCTATGAGCACTGATTGGTCAACGCAAGATAAATAGAGAAATTATTGACAAACATGTCCATGGACTTAAATAACAAAACCCATGATTGGTCATTTTCTCTTTTAAACCTTGCCTTGAACATGAATCTTTTTCATGTTCTATTTCGCACTACTGAATATCCTTTCCCTGACGTGTAGAAATTAGAAAACATTTAGGCCTAAGAAGAGTGCTCCATCAGGAAGGAAGGTTGGTGTTCTTACTTAAGGCCTTGGGTTTTAAGGTCAATTCTTTTTCTTTTCAAATTTATTTGTTATGTTTACTCTTGGGCTATTGAGAATAACACAAGAAATCCTGAATCTTAAATCCTTGTTAGCTGTTTTCTTTCTTGTTGATACTTTCTTTTTTTTTTCTTTCTTTAATTATTTCTTTTGCTTTATTCCCATATAGGGTGCACAGCTTCAAAAACACATTGATGCTACCTTAGGTAGTGGGAACTTGCGGGAAGCTGTGATACTATGTATTTTTATAGTATGATACTATTGAGGATTCTATTTTCTTTCCTTTTCCATAGTGAGCTACTTGTAATGACTTTGCACTTGGAAACAATGAGGCCTTTTAGGATGATTTTGCTGAATGTTATCTAATTTCACTGTTTGTTTATTACATTTGAATGCTTAGTTTTTTTAGTAACTTGAGTTGACTTTGGAACTGTCCTGTTACTATATATTTAGATATCTAAGTTCACTTGAAGTGAAAGATTTTAAAGATGTAAGGTCTGGTTACTCTATTGCATTTGTAAGTGCTATTTTCTCTCCCCTGCTTTTTTCTTGAGAAAATGATTTTGTAAGTTCTTTTGTTTTTTGCTTACACCATTCTTAGACACAATAAGTTTTAAGTTCTTAGATGTGGAATTAAAAATCAAACTACATTGAAAAGGTTAGGGCTGTCTGTGCCAGATTTTTGTAAATAGTAAGCCGATAATAACGAGTAGTTTTCAAAAAGATAAAACAAAAAAAAAAAAAGAGAGAAAAGAAATATCTTTCCCTTATAAGGGACAAGCACATTCAATAAACGGTCTAACCAAATCATATATCCAACTCTCAGGAACTCAAGATTACACACAAAAATTGCAAAGCATTATCAATAACAATAACAACAACAACCAATAAAAGAAGAAGAAGATTTCATTAAATTATGCTACTATCAGAATTTGGAGCACCTGATCATAAAAAGTAAAGCATGCATTGATAAAATGAAATTAATCTGGAAAGGATACAATGTCACGTATAAAAATAGCCATATTATTCAATGTCACATTATTAGCATTTAGCTTTCTTATTAAAAAAAAAGCCATGAATTAGAATACAAAACCATATTATTCAATGTCACGTATATGTGCAGTGCTCAATAATAAACAAAAGTGTTGGCCTAAAGATTTTTTCAATCAAGCCTTACCTTTGATTTTTATTATTCCAACACATTGATTTGAGTTGCTAATGTTTAAGTTTTGTTTGAGTTTTTGTCTCTAGGACTTAATTCTTATTTGGAGCTCAACTTTATAGCAAAAATCAAGTTTTCAAAGTATTTGCTCAAGCCAAAAAGATCAAGAGAAAAGGAGCAAAGAAGGATTTTTAGTCCAAGACAAAAGCCCTCAGTCGACCGAGCATAGAGGGTCAGTCCAACGAAGGCTGATTTTGGGCTGCAGACAAAAAGGGGTCGTCTCACTTTACAAAAGGGTCGTCTCACTTGAAGGCAAAATTTGGGTTCTGAAGTTGAAGAACATTTTGGGTCGTCTCACTTCTTAAAAGTGTCGTCCCACTTTTTTGCTGAGTTGGATTTCTGAAGGCCAAGAAGAAAGGTGTTGTCCCAGTTTTAAAGGAGACGTTCCAGTTGAGCTATTGAGTTTTTCCCAGAAAAGGTGTCGTCCCAATTCTCAAAGGTATCGACCCAGTTTTGGTCAAAAGGAAGTCAAAGCCAAATGTGTCGTCTCACATGCCCAAAGTACCGTCCCAGTTGGGGTTCAAATTGTAAACTCTCGGTAGTTGCAAATGTGCCGTCCCACTTGCAAATGTTCCGACCCAAAAAAAATCAGAGAATTTTTGGAGATGAAGAAATGTGCCGTCCCACTCTCGGTAACCAAAAGTTCAGGGAGTTTTGTGACAAACTTCACATACAGCTTCATTTTGCATCCCCAGCACATCCGTAGTCTAGCGGCCAAGTAAAGGTCACTAACCGCTCCTTACTAAAATTCATTATGAAAAAGTTAGGCAGTGCTAAAGGGCTATCGCATGAGGAGTTACCTAACGTTTAATGGGCCTACCAAACGACCACTAGGACGGCAACATGTGTCACCCCTTATATGTTAACCTACGAGCATGAAGCAGTGATCCTAGTTGAAATGGGCCTTACCAGTGCCAAAATAGAGTATAACGAAAAACACAAAAAATGAACAGGAATTATAGGAGGACTTGGACCTCCTTAAAGAAATTAGAGAAAGAGCAGCCATTCGGATGGCAATCTATTGAAACACCATGCGCAGGTACAACAACAAAAAGATAAGGGGGAGAACCTTCAATTCAGAAGACATAGTGCTCATGAAAATCGTGCTCTCCACGAAGAACCCCTAACATGGATAGCTAAGATCAAATTGGGAAGGGCCGTATATTATCAAATCCAACTCAGGAAAAGGGGCTTATAAGCTCCACACCATAGAGGGAAAGGAGTTGTCACACCCACGGAATGATGAGCACCTAAGGATGTATTACCCACAGAAAGAATTATAACCTTAAGAACATCATTAATTTCATCTAGCCAAAATGTAATGACCACAAACTTAAATAAAAAATAACTACCTTTAATCAAGTGATAGTTTCCACATGCTTATAATCTCGTTGTCTCAATGATTGTACTCCCTAAATACCCAAGAAGAAGACCCATGTTCCCCAAGGGCATGGCTAATCACAAGATTGATCAGTCATGACTGACCAGTCACAGGGCTAAGAAGAAGACCACTGTACCCCAAGGGCATGGCTAATCACAAGATTGATCAGCTAGGATAGACCAATCCCAGGGCTAAGAAGAAAACCTTTATGCCCAAGTGCATGGCTGATCATAAGATCGATCAGGCATGACTAATCAGTCCTACGGCTAAGAAAAAGTCCCCTATGCCTAAGGTCACAGCTGATCACAACATCGATCAGCTAGGACTGATCAATCAGGACTTACCAGTCACAAAGCCAAGAAGAAGTCACATGGCTGATCATAAGATCGATCAGCCAGAATTAAACAGTCCTAGGGCCAAGAAGAAGATCCTTGTGCCTAAGGCCAAGGTTGCTCATAAGATCGATTCGCTAGGACTAACCAGTCTTAGAGCCAAGAAGAAGGCCCTTGTGCCCAAGGGCATAGCTGGTCACAAGATCGATCAGTCCCAGGGCCAAGAGAAAGATCCATGTGCCTAAGGGCATGGCCGATCACAAGATCGATTAGTCATGACTAACCAACCTGAGGGTTAAGAAGATGACCACTGTGCCCAAGGGCATGACTAGTCATAAAATCGATCAGCCAGGATTGATCAGTCCCAGAGCCAAGAAGAAGAACCATGTGCTTAATAAGAAGAACCCTGTGCCCAAGGGCAAGGCTAGTAAAAAAATTGATTAGCTAGGACTGATCAGTCCCAGGGCCAAAAAGAAGACCTATATTTCCAAGGGCATGGCTGGTAACTAAATCGATCAACCAGGACTGATCAGTCCCAAGGTCAAGAAGAAGATCATGTACTTAAGGGCATGATTGATCATAAGATCGTTCAACCAGGACTGATCAGCCCCAAGGCCAAGAAGAGGACCTATATGCCTAAGGGCATGACTGATCACAAGATCAATCAACTAGGACTAATTAGTCCTAAGATCAAGAACAAGACCCATGCACCCAAAGGCATGGCTGATCACAAGATCGATCAATGGGGACTGATCAGTCCCAAGGCCAAGAAGAAGGCCCATGTGCCCCAAGGGCCGGACTGATCATAAGATCGATTTGTCAGGACTGATCAGCCCTAGGGCTAAGAAGAAGACCCATGTGCCTAAGGGCATAGTTGATCATATAATCGATCAAGCATGACTTACCAGTCTGAGGGCTAGAAAGAAAATCCATGTGCCCCAAGGGCATGGTTGATCACAACATCAATCAGCTTCGACTGACCAGTCCTTGGGCCAAGAAGATAATCAACAAGCAATTAACAATAATCCATAGTGAACAACAGCGAATACCGAAAGGAGAAACTTAGCTAAAAAAATTACAGAAAAGAAAAGCATTCCCATTTCTAACCACTACAAAAATGGACCATGCCCTTACACCAAGGCACTAATCAAAATTATAAAGAAAGCTATGAATGTATCTGAACACCAACAATAACAACTATCATGTTCTAAACAACATAAAAAAAAAAGGAGTAAGAACAACAATTCAAGGGCCAGTTGGAGGAAGGTCTTCAGCGCGATCAGCACAGCTGTCAGCCGTACCATCCTCTTTGGCGTCATCTTCCTTTGGAGTCTCAACAATGATTGATCTGTCATCTTCCTCAGGATTGATCATGCTAAAATCCAAATCAGAGTAAATGGCCTTGGTCCATTGACGAAAATAATTGAACCCTTTATCTTAATATTCAACGTACTTAAGTTGCACCTCCGAAGACTCCCTCTGATCGACAATGTAACAATTGATCAAACTACTCACACTTGGCCCTTGCATCAACGAGCTCCTGCTCTTTGCATTTCCAATACGATGTGAAGTTGGCCATCATTGCCCTCTTGCTCCTATCCAACGCTTCGTAAGTAGTCTGACGGGAGCCCAAGTCAGCATAAAGTGTGCAAATTCCCGATTGAGAGGTTCTAACATCTCCTTCAAAACCTTTATTTACTCAATCACACTCATAAACTTCCGTTTGAAGGATATCCAAGCTTGATGGAATTCAACCATCCTGGCCATGCCGTGGTAACCCAAAGTGATGATCTACAAATGGAAACACCCACACTCTAGAGCTGAATATAAATAACAAAAGACAAAAACAACGGTTGACGAGTAATACGCACCTTACCACCTTCTTGTAAAAACCTGTCCTACACAACATTCGGGTTCAAGAGACCCATAACTTCATGATCTTTGGGAGGGATCACCTATTTGATCATACGATGACCAGAGATGCCTTCCTTAAAGATGGATAGCTCGAAATCTAGAGAAATCCGAAATCTCTCCGAGAATTGATACCCTTTGGAACCCTTTTTGGCATGGTCAGCTTAAGCAGCATCCACTGATGACTTCTGATCGCTACATGTCTGTTGACCGGTATTCAGGTCCGTTGATGGCTGAGCAATCGTATTCTCTCTAATCTCCCTACTGGAGACTTTCTTAACCTCTAGCTCCTTCTCTTTTCTCCTCTCCTTCTTTCTTTGCCTCTGGGTTAGGATATGAGACCTTTTAGCAAGAGGAGCATAGGCCCCCCGAGCCACCTCCACCCTCAACGTCTCTCTTTTCATACAACTCTCTCGGCTTCTTTTACAGGTCCTTACTAATCCTGGCCATCACCTTTATAATGAAAAATGAAATATGCTACACAGCAATTACACAAAACCAAAACAACATGTAATAAAAAGAGAGCACTATGTTTCACCTGGACTTCTAGCCTTCTCCGCTTCCTTTACAAGGCAAGCTAAAAGTAAAGCATCTAATAAAATTTTAGGACCGAGAAGGTACTTACTAAGACTTTATAGGGTCACAAGCGCAACCTGACTCCTATCCTTAGACTTAAGGATAGCATCAACGGCGTTTTTCTTTTCCATCTTTAATCCTAACTTTTGACCTCAACCTAAACACAAGCTGGACTGATCAATAAAGGCGCTCAACCAAAAGACTAAACAAAAACAAAAGGAGAAATAAACTTCAACTAATCATCCTTTAGGGGCTCAGCCCAAGTCCTCAGGATGAAAGAGTGGAAAAGCCCATATTCTCCCATAGGTGGAACTCCCAGCCTTCTCCAAACACGATGAAATATCTTCCCTCCCTACCATTGTTTAACAAAGGTAGATGAGTCACTAGGGCTCTCCCTTCATGAGTTGTCAAGTTGATATAGCCCAACATGTGTTGCACACTCTTGTAGCAGAAAAACAACTCCTGAAGTTTTATTGGCCTAGATTCCTGAGTTCTTGAATACTAGACTATCATGCTCCCAATTAGAATCCTCCAGGCATTTGGGATTAGCAGACCGGGGGAGATACCCAAAAATTGCAAAAATTCTTTAACAAACATAGGAACTCGAAAACGTAGCTTAGCCTGGAAAGCTCCCTCGAATAAGCATACTTCACCGGTAGCTTTCGTACATGCTCTCTCTTCTAGGTCAGGTTCGCACAGCTTAATCGAGCTAGGAATCTAGTTTAACTCTCTCATCAGCTCCAAATTTGCCAAACTTATGGTCGATAGTTTGCTCTTCGTAGTGAAAGCAACTCGTATACGCCCTACCATCATATGTGCATAGCTTGAAATGACAGGTTTTGCCTGGGCACTTGAGCTTTAAGAACGAGACCTCATAGATGTGGAATAGGTTGGCCTACCCCCAGTTACAAAATGGGAAGGGCCAGCTACCCTTTAGGTTTACACAGTCTTGCCAGGGTGCCGACTATGAGATATTGCCACTCATTCTAACCTTTTCATGACCTCCTCTTCATTGACAAGACGGAAGGCACAAAGCAGAATTGACTCTGATGAAAGGATAGTGGATTTGGATATAGGGCACAAAACCCTTGACGTGATCATATACTTTCGACCATCCGACATAAAACCTCAAAAAAAAACCCTAACGAGGATATATTTGATGATGCAACAATCGCAACAGCACAACTAATAAAATTTAAAATTGGTGCAAGAGAATGAAGAACAAGCTTTGATGTCGAAATCAAAATTGGAAGCAAAGAAGAAATACCTGGAGCGAGAAGCAAGAAAACAGGGAGAATTCCTCTAAAAGCACGTTGAGAAATCTTGTCTTTCTTCTTTGGACATTTGAATAGCAGCTAGAATTGAGAATGACCTTTCCCTTACTTAAAATCGAAATACAACACACATAAAGAACAACAAATGGTTCAGATGGGACACATAAATTTAAGATCAATGGCCATGCGTGTCACATCCCGTTCCCTTTTAATTATTCTTTATTTAATATTTTCTCTTTACGGCGTCGTTCGACGAGTTTTGATGAGCTTAGGGTTGTGAAATCATGGACCAATTCGATTTTAAGTTTTAATTCAAAACCGAAACATAAAGTGTTTTCTTCAAAAATCGGTTAAAAAGTTTCAAAGGAATTAAACTTTATTATCGATCCGGAGTCCAGTGATCGTGCCATTTGAGTTGGAACCTTCGGTTGATTTTTCCCGAGTGTTGGGGCAAGTTTGGTGTTGTTGAGGACATGCCTTTATATTTAGAATTTCGAGTCACGACAGATAGTAGGGGTCTACTCGAGCGGATAGGGGACCACTCAAGCAGTCTATGTCGGCAAAGCTGCTTTAAAGTGGTGAGCTTGGGATACTTTGAGTAAAATATCTTCTTTCTTCTTACTCCACCAACTGGAGAAGGTTAGGGACGATTTTGGAGGTTTGGATCTTGATTTGGAAGCCTTCTTTGTGACTCGTTTGGTAAGTTCTTGTAATATTAAGTTACCAATTATGGTTTATCTCGATTAGATTTTCGATCTTACTGTTTTTGTTTTTCGTTTTGATGCCCGCATCAGGTTTGGAAGCTTTGGGTGCTTGTTTTGGATTCTTCCCGCTCCTATAAGGTAGGATTTACTCTAAACTTACATAAAATGTGACTGTGTGTTAGATTTTCAGTTGGATGCTGAAAAAGTTGATTTTTCGATGAAAATTGGAAGGCCCTTATCTTTTTCTCAAAATAGATGAACTTAGATGTCATATTTTAAACTCTAGGGATGGTATTAGAGATACCTATCTTTTCAATTTTGGAGAAAAATATATTTTGAAAAAGGTACTTTTCAGGCAAAACGTACTTTTGAGAAAAAGTGGCTTTTTAGCACAATTTTATGGAATTGAGCACCATTCTATGAAATTGGTAAAATTATGAACATATGGTTCTAATTTGTAGTGTTTTGGGAATTGAAATACGTTTTGGGAAAGTTGACGGATTGGTTGACTTGGGTGTTTTCGAGTGTGAAACCTTGGATGACTAGAATTTTCTTAAATTCTATATCTATAGTAGATTTATGACCCTGATTTACATAAGCTAATCATGAGATCTTTATTTGGAATTATTATGGAAAGTGTATTATATATGTGGGTATATGGTTTGGGCTTTCTTTTAGCAGATGGTTACTATAGATAGTTAGCTTTTACGCTATTCTGTTTCCTATAGAGCACACCTATTCTTTAGATTGGAGAACGGTTTAGTGTTGTGAGAAACTTGCCTTGACGGTTAGGTGACCCAGCGAGGTAGCCCATAAACGTATAGGCTTTGTGTTGGGTGTGTGCATTGATTTGGGTAGTGATTTTAGGATTGATTTGTAGATGTATTATATATATATATATATATATATCGTTGGTAGAGTAGTCCTTAGTAGGATTATTGTATCCCTTCTTAGGTTGATGCATATGTGTGGACGCTCTTGGTCGGGTGTTCATGTGAGAAAATGATGTCGGGTAGGTTGGATACGGCCCGATATGGATCCTTAGGTGTGATTCTATGAAATCGGTATCCAGTAGTTAGATCACTTTAGGTCTTAACCTCGTGTGCATTAGGGGTTTCAGGTTCGATTCTCTCAATGAGTTGTGGACCTTGGATGGAGGATTCGAGGTTAGCTTATTTGGGGAATAGTTGGGGATGTTGAGTGTTCTTCAGATCTTGTAGTTTAAACTTGTGGTTTAACCCCAGTCTTTTCTTAAATAACAATTTGCTCATAGTTAAGGTTTGGATTTGTTTTATGAAAATTTTATGGATTAGGATGGTTTTACTCAATTATGTATATTGGAACTCAATACAAGCATGTCGATGATGATCCTGCACTTAGAAACCATTTTCTAGAACATTATATTTTGAGGATCTTGCATCTTTTCAAACGTGGGTTTTGAGCTAGTTTGGGTGTCCATTCAACATTTTAAAGTTATCATTCCAAATCCATATAACAAAATATTTTAAAACACTTTTGTCCTTAAAACCAAGTCTTAACCTTGGGTCTTAGGTGTAGCTTCGAATTCTAGAGGGTTTTATCATTTGGTAAACGTATTACCTGATAATAGGAAGTTTGTGATGTTGGTGAGTGCATGAGACACATGGGTGTATCGGTACCTATTTTGGAATAAGTACTATAGAAAGGTATTGAGGTGACGTGTGATTGCCGTAGGAATAAGTAGCAGTGGCTTGAGGTTGCATGGGTTGTTAACTCTTGAGTGAGTGTGAGCTAGACTTTTCTACAGATGTTTAGGTAAGATAGCAGCAAGTTTTGTTCTGCATGTGTGAGATGCTTTGTGAGTATGGTTCGTATTTGTGACCCGGGGATAGTCAATAGCCTGGACGTGGGTTGTTTGTGTGCCTTGGTTCTACGTGTGTGACCATACTTGTTAGTCTGTATTGGTAGAACTGTATATACTTATGTTGTGGTTGTACCTCTGTACATGTTTATGTGGTAGTCGTACCTCATAACTTGATTAGTTGTATACGTGGTACACTTTAATTAACTAATGTTTAGTTATTGATAAACCATTTATAACCCGAGTGGCACTTTATCTGATGATGCTTGCCTTTATAGCAGCACCGGTGGTCAGTCTTGATGATGGCCATACATATCTGTCCATGTGACACTAGGGTACACGGGTCTTTGTGATTTTACCATGTATGTGTTTCTGTGACCACAGGTACTCGAGTCTGTGTGACAATGCGACACGCTCTCCTGGTGACAACGTAACGGGTGATGATACCACGATATCACCCCATGTGAGTTATTCGGGGGTGTCGATCCCCACGGTTATAATACATGAAGTCGCAAATATATATACTCCATATTAGTTATTCAGGTGTACCTCCCCTTCGGCTTAGGCCTATAAAATTGGCATATTTTTGGGTTAATCCCTAAAATGTTTTAAAGGAACTGAGAATGTAGGAAAATGTTTTGAAGTAAAGAAAATGTTGTGAATTAAGAACAAGTTTTAATAAATGTGTTTTTAAAACTTGAGTTATGTGAATACAGTTTTTACTAAATTATGCAACGAGCTTCCTCTTTTAAACTGGTGTTTGGTATTCACATGCTCGACTCACATTTTTGTAATTTTATTCATTTTTTAGAATACATCATATACGAGCGTTCGTTCATGTTGTTGTAATCCCACATTTTTTAGGTTCTTTGTGGATAGGTCGGTGTAGCTTAGAGCATACATGTTCTCGTTCCTTTAATTTTCCAGTTTAGTAGTTGGATCTGTTTAGCATATTATTGCTTCATATATTTTCAGCTTCGGAAGTTGGATTGTATGGCCATAAGGCCTTCTTTATGCCTATATTTGAGATGCATGCTTAGAGATTAGTTTGTTAGTTGTCGTGGATAGACTTATCCATCTGATTGTATTTATGTTTTACTTTTACATGTTATTTTTGGTATTAGTTAGAAAATCAGAGGAGATTCTAGCGAAATTTTTTAAAATATACAGTGTTAGTATATTTTCTGGGTTTAGTTTAGCATAGTTGTTATATTATGTTAATATTGTTAAATCGAGTTTTATTTGTTAGGGGTCGGGTCTGACAATGTGCATGCCTTAAGGAAAACCAATCACAGTAAGCCATGCAACACTCAAAAGTGATGATCAAAAGTAATGATGCCTCTTATTGGTAAAGTGCACAGGAATAGCGGTGCTAGTATTAATAACAGGATAGCTAAGAGGTGAAATGTGTAAAGACACTTCAAGTCAACCAAATATCGACCGACCGCCTTATACTCAGAGCCTAACACAAAGAGGGCACACTACTAGAAAAATCCTAAAAGGTCTCGATTAAAAACCGAGACCTTTTAATAAAGGTCTCGGTTTTGGAACCGAGCCCTTTGGGACCGAGAATAAAAATGGGTTATTTTTTATCGCGATTAAAAGCCGAGACCAAAAGTGCACTAAAACCGACATCTTATATAATCCATCGCGGCTAAAAATCAAGATTTTTCTTGAAGGGGTACTTTTAATCTCGATTTTTATCGAGATCTTTCTTGAAGGGGTATTTTTAATCTCGATTTTAATCGAGATCTTATATAATCCATCTCAATCAAAAATCGAGACCGTTCTTAAAAGCATACTTTTAATCTCGCTTTTTAGACTGAGATTTTTCTAGAGAAAAGTACTTTTAATATCGGTTTTTAACCAACACAAAATATAATTTTTTTAAAAAAATAATATTATAATATAAATATTGTTTGTATACTTATATTACTTGCATGATTTGATAGTAATGCGTAATACAACTACATTAAGATAAAAAATATACTTAAAAATCATCATTCATAACAAAAAATTAGAATTTTAAATACACAAAATTTGAAATGTAAATACAATTTTATTTCCATAATCACAATAAAACTTACAAAGTTACAACACATTATTACTAGCAATACAATGAAAACGCACTATTACAAGTAATACAAAGCAACTTGCTACAGCCGAAGCACTGTAAAAACAAAACTACAACAGCCAAAACTACTACAGTAAAATCTAAGAGTATCAACTTCTGCACCAGTAAAATCTACAGACTTTGAATCTCCCAGAAGAAGGGTACCCCCACTCGGTAGAGAATAACTGACATCTGAATGATTATAATACATAAAAACAAAAAGATCAAATATTAATGAGTATTAAATAGGTCAGCTTCTATAACAAATTCAATAGTTGCACTTACAGACTGATTCAAGTCTTGTTGAATTTTCTTTCACTTTGCATCAGACATAGCCTTTTCATGTATTTCATTCTGCAAAATTTTTATTCTTGATTCGTGGTTTACCGTGCATTTTTCAAGCAAACCTCTAATTCTATTATTCTATCAGTAAAGAAGTAAAACAAACATTAGTTAATTGATTTACCATAGGTAAGATTTCCACAACATGGTCGAACAAACTGGAAGGAGGAAAACAGCAACAAAATTTGTATTCGAACTGGCAAAAAAGATTTTAAACCGTTAATGACAATTAAGAACGGAAACAAAATTGATGGAAGTCAACATTGTGAAGTCCTAATGACTTCTATGGCATCTTTCAAAACAGAAAAAACCAGATAACCTAGAGGATAATTCAACACACTTATCCACCAGAAGATATCTCTTAAATATAAACCCCTTTTTTGGTTGGTAAGTCAAGAGACTATTGGGGGAATGCGACTTAGGCTGCTGTGGTGTCTCCTACGGTCTCCCCTTAAATAAACTAATACCGTAGAGTATTTGAATACTTTCTCACCTGGATATTTAAATAATTCCATATAGGATCGAACAAATGTGCCACTTACATTGATGAATGGTTTGGAATATCTAATAAAAATCAAACTTACCCATCTAAGGCTCACTGCCATAAGGCAAACAAATGTGATATAATTTTTTCTCCCCACACAATTATTTAGCCACTGCAAATTAGATTGCCATCGGAAAACATATAACACAATTTCCCCAAAAATAGGAAAAACAAAGGGCTTACAAAAAAAGAATCCAAGTGGATGATTTCCCCCAAAAAACTGCAAAACAAAGACCTAATTGGTCAATGAGTTCTAATAAATTAAGAGAAAACTTAGGGTCCGTTTGGAACAGTATTCTGAATTTTCTGTTTTCAGTTTTCTGAAAAGAGATAATAGAGTTTTTTGAGAAATTTTTCAGAAAAGAGTTTTCAAAAAATTTGGATATAGAAAATGCGTTTGGTAAGTATT
>JAULLG010573321.1:0-10016 GCA_035668355.1 Sarracenia leucophylla | reverse complement strand
CCGTGAGGGCCGATGATGAGTTAGTGAGTTTTGACTTTGTGGGTGTATGGTAGTCATGATACGGTATAGATACCTTTGATGGTTTGTCTAAGCCCTGTAGATAAGTAGTTGATGATTGCTTTTGAGGTTACAGACTTTTCTGGATTATACGTTTATTATGGGGATCAGCTAGTGGTCGATGGGTTTGTTGACCTGATAGAGGTACAGTAGTCGTAGTACAGTCTAGATTCTCTATGATGAGTCATTTCAGTTCCTTAGAAGGGAAGTTTGAGATCTCCTTCTTTTAATCGTGGGACACCTTCCCAACCCCACCCTTCTAACTAAGAGATATCTATGCGACCAGAATGTGGTGAAAGACGCTTCAAAGGTAAACCTGATGGTTGGCCCTTTGGCCCATTGGGATGTCATTGAGTTGGATGATGACAATATTGCAAATGAAATTCAAGTAGAAAGGTTGTCAGTTGTGGATCGTATTCTAGCAGGAAGATTGCCAGTTGTAATTATGGGTTTAGACGATGATGAGATAGAGTATCACAGATCTTTTAACCCGTGTCAAGAGATAAAGTTCGAGAAATTTTTGCTGGTACGAGGTTGTTTGGTGTCGAACTATGTTGAACGTGACGGTTTAGATTTGGTTTGAAGGGTTTTGTATCAACACCCCTCTTTTGTGTTGACACTTTGTCTGCTTGAGAGCTTTGTGTCAACGCTTTGACCTTATCTTGGTTGTGATGTGACTGTGTTGGGTTAGCACTTAGGTCGCGCGGTTCTCTTATGATAGAGTACAATGTTCTAAGTTGAGACAAAAGTTGTAGACGTCACACCTTCGTTTTGAGTTATAAGGATTCTATAGCAAAATTTTCTAGAAAATGAGAAGTGAGAAGTTCGTGGCGGACTCAGGTGATACGATGTAGGGGCTAAGTAGCAGTATTTTGTGGTAGTCCTGTTCAGATTTGGCTCGGTGTGTTATGTACACCCTCGGTTGCCTATGGGCCTAGTTGTAGGAACTTAGGCAGAGTGATCGATTTGGGAGTTAGACGAGATGGACTCTATGTGTGATCTCCTTTGGGTGGCACTTGGTATTTTGAACCTTGGATGGTTCCTAGTGAGCTACCATGAATGGTGCTGGCTTAGCAGTGGTGCTGCTTGATTGTTTAGTGTTGGGAGTTGGGTTAGTTACCTTTCAAGATAATGAGGTATAAGTACCAGATTATGTAAAGTTCGACCGCTACAGTTAGTATCTGCGTATGAAACTGATCAGGCCAGTTCTGGGAAATTTAATATGTGTGTTCATTGTAATGAGGATGTTACATATGGTATCATGTTAGTTTAGGGTAATGAGGACGTTACAAATGGTATCCGCCTTGGTGTCCCTTAGGTACCTGATCACACGTATGGTTGTGATCAGGTCAATTCTAAGAAGTTTGGTATGTGAGATTATTATAGTGGGATCGAGTGTATGATGAATTATCCGCCTTGGTGTCCCTTGTGGAGTGCTGAGTTGTTTGAAGTTAAGTATACATCGTGTGAGATTTTGGAGAGATGTGATATCTTGTGTGACCTGGTGTTGGTCATGTGAGTTTTGAGTATGGAATCCCATTTCTTATCCGTGTGAAAGATGGACTCCGTGTGTGATCTCCTTTGCGAGGCTAGTTTGATTGGCTTTGGAGTTTAGACCAATGGTGTCAGTTACACCTATATTTTTTACCCTGTTAGGCATGTGGTCCAGGTTTGTTATAGGTGTTATTTTCCCTGTTACGATGGCCTGATTGATATTTGAGAGGAAATGTTCAAGGATCATTGACATGTTGAACACGAAAGAAAGCTGCAAGATAATGTGTGACCCTAGTTGTTGTGAAAGTTGGTCTTGGTGATACCAGTTGAGTTTGTAGACTCTGGTCATATACGTGCCTGAAGAGACCCTAAGTGTGTTTGTGTAGGATCAATCATTTGTTTGAGATGGTGAGCTGTGTTATCTATTAGTAAGCCTGCGTAGTCACGTTGTGCGTTCATGTGTGAAAGATGAGGCTTTTGGGTAAAGATGATTTTGAAATATCGGGTGCATCTTTTATGCATTGATGAGGTTGTCTCTTGAGTGAGGGATTGCTCTAAAGTGGGGGAGACGCAACGATTTCGAGATGCAGTGATTTCAAGGATGAAATCTCCTAAGTGGGGGAGATTGTATTAACCTGATTTTTTTTATTTAATAATTTTAGTTAAAATTAAAAGGGTTTTGGATAACCTATTTTTATCCCCGAATTTTTCTTAAAATAAAATAAAAGGGGTAAAATTATTATTTTTATTAATAAGGGTGGTATTGAATTAGATGGGTGTGGAAGATTCTAGACAAAAAAAAAGTGAAAATCATAAGCTTGCCAAACACGCACAAGCCGCGCCATTCGCGCAACAGAAAACAGAGGGAGAGAGCTCCCGCGAGAGAGAGAGAGATCGGGGAAGAAGATCGGAGAGGGATGAGAGGACCGGTGCCACCACCACCCAAAACGGGAAGAACAGAACCGAAACCACCGTAGCACCTTCGACCGTCGATTTCGGCTCCAAATCGGTTCGATTTTATTGTTTTCCTCAACAAAGGTAGAATTCTAGGCTTTCTAAACATCTCTACTAATATAGATTGCATTTTTATCAAATATTTGATAATAAACCGAATGGGGTGACGGCGATGTCGTCCGCGAGCCCTAGCTTTTGATTGGGTTTTGGGCTATGATTTGGGTATTGAGCCATGAAGTTGAGCCTTGTGTTAACTGCTCTAGCTTGCTAGAACATTATTTGTGAGATCAATTTCGGATTTGTCAACTAGGGTTTGGTTTGGGCATTTTTGGACCGATTTGGGATTTTTGATCATATTGAGATAATTTATAGAAAGTGATCTCAATTATGTGACATTGACCTAGAATTTTGGTAATTTTCAGAAGAAGAGTGATTAACCTTTGTAAAGGAATTGGTAAGTTGGAATTCGAGTCTTACATTGGACCCTTAGAACATTTGGATTCAAATGAACTAAATTGTGAATTGAGGCGAATTGAATGAGTTAAGAATTGATACTTAGCCATGTAATGTACACTTGTGTTTTAGTCGAGATACTTAGCAATTGACAGGTAACTTAGGTTTTCCCTTACTTTAATAAATCATTGAATTATTCTCGTGGTAGCATCTCCGTAGTTAGATGTCATTGGGTGATATGTGATGTGTGTGAGTTGAGGATGTTTGCATGAATTTGAGTTATAGTTGATTAATTAAATCCATGAGATTAGACCTATGTTGTGTTGAATCATTTGAGATCCTTGGATTCGTTTATAATAGCCTACATGTTTAGTAGTTGGATTAAGTACTTGGATTAGATGGGACATATCCCTTATTCACATATGTTGTACCATGTTGCATCCATGATTGTTTGGTTATGTGATAAGTGACGTGCGTATGCACGGGTAAGGTTTACGAGCTAAGGTATGGGACTTAGCACACCTACTTTACGATATATGCTGTTGCATTGGATTGGTATTGGATATGTGTTGCTTGGGCCACATATTGTATTAGTTACAGGCTGGCCATGCCCTCAACCTACGGGTTGTAAAATTGATGAACTAGTAATGTGTTGCTGGGGGACCACGTGTTATTTTGGTCACGTGTTGCCGGTGGGGCCACGTGTTGTTCTAGTCACGTGTTGTCGAGGGACCACGTGTTATTTTGGTTACATGTTGCCGGTGGGGCCACGTGTTATTTTGGTCACGTGTTTCCGGTGGGGCCACGTGTTGTTCTAGTCACGTGTTGTCGGGGGACCACGTGTTAATTTGGTCACGTGTTGCTGGTGGGGCCACGTGTTGTTCTAGTCACGTGTTGTCGGGGAACCACGTGTTATATTAGTCACGTGATGCCGGTGGGGCCACGTATTGTTCTAGTCGCGTGTTGTCGGGGGACCACGTGATATATTGGTCACGTGTTGCCGGTGGGCCACGTGTTGCGTTGGCCATGTATCACATTGTATTTGTAGAGAGGTCGACCATGCCTTCAAACATCCGGGTTCGTAAAAGTGTTGCATAGGTTAAGGTATTGGTGGAGAGATCGTGAACCTAAGTTCACCAATGATTGATGATAAGTCGAATGTGCAATAATAACGATTTTGTGGATATAAATTGGACATGAGACACTCCTCTCATCTAAAACACCTATAACAGTTGTTTATGATAAAATACTAGACTTAAAATAATAAAATGTTTTGTTGGCTTGGAGATGACATTTCTTTATTACAACATGATTATGCAGACTTGATGCTGGTAACTGAAAAAAAATTCTTTTGCTTTAAATTTGTTCTATTTACTTGTCGCATAATCAACCTTGTATATCATTTTGTAGTTTATTTTGTCTATTATCCTGCTACCGAGGATAAGCCTCTCCAATATTTTTAGGTCAAGTAGGAGGAGATTCTTGATGATCATAGCAAGGATGGGAGAAGCAAGAACATACACTATTCACTTGTTTATGGAGTTTATTATTGCTTTTTGGATGAATGTATAATTAATTGAACCTAATTATTTTGATGTTGGATAACTGTACGGCCATAAGGCCATCTATCATTTATTTGTATGCATGTGAGGTACTGCTGGATAGTTTCATTCTCTCTTTTGGTAGAGTTAGCTTATTCTGCTATAGATTGGCTAGAAGTGTAGTTGTGCCCGATAACGGCTTGTTGTAGCTTAGAATAGTCTTGTTTTGCCGCGTATGCGGATTGATGATATTCAGGTTATTCATATATCTTGTTTACAGGTTATTGCCCATTTTGGGTTAGTCTAAAAACAAGGAAAACTCTGCCGAAATTTTCTAAATAGAGTTAGAATATTTTTTAACGTTTTCATAAAACTTCATAACATGAAGATATTTTTATTTTTCTTAAATCGGCGTTTTAAAAAAATAAATATTCAGCATGAGATCCAGTTTTCGGATATTCCTTATTAGAATGTTTATTGGTTTAGGTCAGGACATTACACTACATGTTTTGAGCAATAAGCATGCAAATCATAAACTGAAAAGATACACTTATTCTAGTCATGATAAATATCAATAAAAACTAAAAAGTTCATATAATCCCTATGCCTCGGGTCTCATAATTAGTGAAACAATCTATAAAAGCATGATTTCAATCATAACTAGCATATATAATCGAAATTAACCTTACATATAACAATTAAAGTTCATGATTAGGTTGATTCCTACATCCCAAGACAATCCAACATGAAAAATACCACAAAAAAGCCTAGCTAAAATGGCGAAAACAGAAATTGGTCCAGTGAACCTGTAGCCCTCGTCCTTTTGATCAAGTGTGTGGTCTCCCAATTGAAGCCAAACCCTCAAAATCAAGAAAACTTAAGCCCTAGCTCGCCTAACACGTCCTAGAGAGAAGGAGGAATGAAATAGATATGTTAAGAATGTCAAAAAACCAAACAACCCATATAAGGCTGGACATAAGGGGACCGCTTTAGCTAGGGCTAAGACTCAAAAAACGATGTAAAGCGATACGTTCGGTCCAAATGCCTTGAACCTTTTCAGGATAACATGTAAAAATCTAACACTCAACCCATAAAAAGGGTAATCCAAAACCTCACGAGGAACGACTCCAAATTTAAAATATTGTTAACGAACAAGTCCTTTAAGTTCGGAAGCCGGACCTTCAAATCGAACGAAAAAGCATGTAAACTTAGGTGGGGTCCTGACATCCTCACCTCCCCTTACCCTTTTCAGGTGACAATGGAAAGGTTATATAATGAAGCAAGATCAGAATAAGTTAACAAAATTCTTTGTTTGTTCGTTTATTTCAATCAGATTTAATTTTTCAGGTGTTCAGAGATATATTCAGATTTTGATATTGTAAGGTTATAAGGCCATGTATTTATTTACATTTCATTTCTTGTGTGTATGTTAGAACAAAGGGCATTTATTTACGCATCGGTTTGAGGTTTTCTATTGGGTTTAAATGATTTGGTTAAGTTGAATAAATTATGGTTTTGACAGCAGACTATGGTGTTTAGTGATAAGAACCCTGTTTCTTGAACATGTTGCAATTGTAAAATTCCTATTGTTTAAAAAGTAGAAGATACATGAAAAATGATTTCTAAGTATTGTTTGGATTAGATGACATATGGTTTAGGTCACCTGATTTTGGTGCGTGACAAAGTGTGGGCTTTATTTTTTGTGTTCAACAAATCCTAATTAAATACACGTAGGTTTCCATGAAAGACGTGAAAGCCCTAATATGTTGTATACTATATAAGTCTCATATGCAACTCTTATAAACCAAGGTTTGTAACTGCATTTTTTTTATAGGCTACAGTAGAGACCAAATGAATAAATAAGACTCAAGCTCTTAATGTAATTATGAAATCCTACCTCAACCATGAAGTAATTTCATTAAATCATAAATTATAATTCATACTACTAAAGAATTATAATTGTACTCCCGACCTTATTCTAAATATTGAATTATTCAAGCTCCTATTATTAAATTTTTATTGTTCTCCTCGATATTAAGATTAAAGGTATCCACCAATTAAAATTACTTATTCACAATTTTATTTAATTCACTTCTTGGAAAAATCCTTAAGAACTTTCATTTAACTTATTTGATTTGTCAAATTATAAAATCCACCTGTAAGGTTTTACGTAATCAAAACTTATTAGATTCCTTAATGGGGTATCATAAATCTCTATATTTCGGGATGTGGATTCCGTGAATAATTAATATTTAACATACAATTAATATTGTTATCCAACTCACCAGGATTATAGATCGTCAAACATTGCACCCTTTAAGGAATGAAAATAACGAATACTAGAATATACATGTTTAATAATTACTTTGGGATTACGAGCATAGGTATTCATAATTACTATGAGGTGTAAATTAATTTATATAGATGGTATAAAATTAATTACCCTAACATGGTTCTATTAACATCGCTTATTAAGAGGTTATAGGACTGTAAGTGACCTTGTTGGAGGGCTGATATCATTTTGGATTCATATATTGATATTTCTTTATTTTGTGCTCATTAGAACCATGTTACCATGGGGAGAATGAGGTAGAGAACATGGCAGGGGTCGTGCACCCGCATAGGGCACGTAGGAGGCATTGGTGTGGTGCAAGAGATGTTAACCACAATATGTGTGTTAGCTGAAGCGGCTAGGTTAGAGACTAGGAATTCGGAACCATGAGTTGAGGATCGAGCCATCTCAGCTATGAAAGAGTTCCAACGGTTGGACCCTCTAGTATTTAGCAACGAGTCTGATCTAAAGGCCACTACTTAGTAGTTAAAACTGGCTAGAAGGATCCTAAATACTCTCCGGGTTTGAAGGATGAGTTGAGGATTGACTTTGCTAAATTTTAGCTGAGAGGAGATACCAATGAGTGTTGGGAGTTTGCTAAGACCACGGTGGAAGGTACGTGGATAACCTTTGCCAAAGTATTTCTATAGAGGTACTATCTAGAATCTTCTAGGGATGTGTAAAGGGAGGGGATTCTCTCCTTTATTCAAGGTATGCCATATGTGATTAGGTACGAAGCAAAGTTCATGAGTTTGTCCTGATTTGCGTCGGATATGGTAGTAACCAAATAGTTGAGATTGAAGAGGTTTGAGAGAGGTTTTAGGCCATCTATCTAAGAGAATATTGTTGTGTTACATATGCGAGTGTTCTCTGACATTGTGGAGGTGGCAGTAATGGTTGAGAATACGTTAGCAAAATCTCGTAAGATTAAGAAGATTAAGGCCTAGTATGGAGGTATGAGCATATCATCTAAAGGGTGCAGGTTCAAGAAGTAAGAGTTTGAGGATTCAAGTTCTTTTGTGGGGTTGTATCAGAAGCAACATTTGGCACTCGCGCCTTCTATCGTTTCTTCAGGTCATTCATGATAAAAGGAATTGATATGCTTTAGTTCTAGGCAACATGGAAACATTTTGAGTGCATGTAGAAATGTTAGTCCCAGAGAAGGACACCATCGACATCCTTCCAACGTGGCCAAGTTTGGCATATGCATAGGGATTACACCAATAAAAGGAATGTTCATAACATGTCAGGGGTGCAGCAGACTCAGGGTACTCATGTGAGGTAGGAATATGGCAAGCAATGTTAGCAGCCGAGTGGGTAGATGTCACGAGCGAAATGGGGAGCCATTTCGGTTCAATTAGTTTGACAATCGAGAACGAAGTGTAGTACTGGGTAGTGCCATGGGACACATGGGTGAGTATATGCTCCCATAAATCCCAGTTCATTTTCTACACCAGCGACATCTAATACCAAGGCCAACGCTTCAATGATTCGAGGTTCTTTCTTAGTATAACGATCATGAGCCAATGTTCTAATCGACATGGGAGCATCTCAGTCTTTTATCTCATCTACATTCGCTTTCATATTGGGGTTAGAAGTAGATGAACCAGATAGTATTCTATGTTTAGAGACCCTAATAGGTGAGAGAGTTTTGTTAAAACAAGTTTGTAGATCAAGAGATTAAGATTGTCGGTCGTTGTTTAGTGGTTGACCTAGTCATCTTGGGAATGACCATGCTTGATGTCATGCTTGGGATGGATTAGTTTTTCGCCTACAGTGTGTGTATAGATTGTGATAGATGTCAAATGTTTATCTACACATCTGAGGGTGATTGTTTCTTTGTGGTTGGCAACAGAGATGATGGTTCTCTGCCTTTGTTGTATGACTTGCAAGGCATGAGTTGTCTTAGCTTTATTTTCTCAGCCATTTCGTTAGATGGAGTTGTCTCTTTCAAGAAAAAAATATCTATAGTAGTTTGTGAGTTTCCTGATGTCTTTTTGACGATTTCTTTGAGTTATCACCACGAAGGGGAATAAAGTTTTCTATAAATCTCATTCTGGGGACAATAACCATTTCTATGCCGTCATACTGTTTTACACCCGTTGAATTGTAGGAGCTAAAGGTGCAAGTCCAAGAACTTTTTGATATAGGTTTTATCCATCTGAGTGTTTCACCATGTGGAGCCCCAACATTGTTTGATAAAAAAATATAGGTTCCTACATTTATGTATAGATTAGCTGAAGTTAAATCACGTGACTGTTAAAAACAAGTACCCTATGCCACATATCGATGACCTGTTTGAGTAGTTGAAAGGTTCTAGTTATTTTTTTTAAGATAGATTTGAGATCCGGGTATCACCAGTTGTGAATCAAGGATGAGAATATTGTGAAGACGATTTTTTTGCATGAGCCACTACATAAGATGTATTGTGGATGCACGTGTACTCATACCAAAAATCATGCCCACGACAAGTTTTAAATTCTAAAAGCTTTAAAAATATTTCACCACGTGCATCCAATTTTAACTATATGCAACACTTTTAAACAACGTATTCAATACGTGTCACATAACCAATAAATTAGTTTTACTCATTAGTTGATCACTTTCCTTCAATTCATTGGGTTAACCAGTTGCTTTAACCATTTCCTTCATTTTTAATCAATTTAGACAATGAACCAATCACCAGGCAGTAAGCTTATAAAATCTCGTTTGTTTATCTAGCGGACTTATGAAGTTCATTGGATAAACGCTTGTTCTATACTTCACCAAGCTCGACTTTTATGGTTTTCCATTGGAAACGCCGAAGGGAGCCACACCTTACTAGTTTACGAGTTACTAACCAGATGGGCCCTCACACCCTGTATCGCGTAACCTTTTCGGTCTTTCACCCCGAAGCTAATCCTATCTAACTTATCATATCAAATCTAGTTCATTGTCATTAGTTATTAACCTTTTTCTTAAATTCCAAACTGTGAGTGCAACCCTTAAGCCAGGTTCTTCTTGTTAGGGTTGTATACTTAAAAGCCATGCTTTTGAGTATTTCACTACCCGGATCCCAGATATATTAAATGAGAATAAATATTGAGAGGATATGTATACCGAGATTCGTATTTATTCATATGATGTGAGTATGCATTTGTCCGTATATCGTGTCCAGTATTTGACTCGTCGCATGAAGCGGGGAA